>PVKS010005948.1:0-51972 GCA_004027875.1 Aplodontia rufa
CCCTTCTCCTATCTTTTTCAATTGATATGCCAGTTTCTTTTGGAAAGATGGTATAGGGTCAGTTCCCTGACTCCATTAGCTCTTAAGTAGTGTCCTCAGTGGGACAGTTGACTGAATCTGAGGAGGTCTTACTGTTCTTCACAGATTTCAGTTTCCTTGTACTTAGACTGTTGTGTCATGCTTACCTTATACAGTGTCTGTTGCTTGTAATTCTTGAAGCATTCAGGGGTTCTTTGGTATGAGTTATTTTGTTCTCATTAGTATCTCTGTGCAGGCTCTTTACTTTTCTGAGCTAGGTTATTTTCCCATTCCAACTGCTTGCTTGCTTTCTTTTTTCAATATTATGGTTTAGATTATAGGACTCATAGTTTCACAGATATTGAAATGTTTTTGTTGTTTTTCCTTAGTTTTTGGGTGATTTGGAGGTGAAAAAGGGGGAGAGAAGGTCTTTTTGTCATCTTGAATGTTGAAGTCTTCAACTTATCTTTTTGTTTAACTCTCACTTTTTCTTCACATGAATTCTGTACTCCATCTATCTGAAAATATTGTTATCTGAATAAGGCATGATCCTTTCATCCTTTCATCAGCCTAGATTGCTCATTTCCCAATGTTTATATGTGTCTGTCAAGACTCATTTCAGACTTCTGGAGAATTACTTTTTATTTACTTCCTTCAAGACTGATTTAGGTGTTCATTTCCTGATTCCTATAACATTTTTTTTCCTATTACTAATAATATTCAGGTGTAGTTTTTTTTTTTTTTGGGTCTCCCAATCTAGGCTGTGGGTTTTTTATAGGTGATATTAATGTTTTCTGGTATTCAGTACTATTGAATGAATGAATGAACCAGTAGACTCCATTATGTTATCTTCTCAGAAATAACTTGAAATGCATAGTAAAATATTAGGTAAATCCTACTAACTTGTTCATTCTGTTGTTTGCTAAACAATAATAAAAATTGTTTATTATGCAAGCATGTATTAAATACTAGGCACAGCATATAGAGAAATATATAAAATAATTATAGGTTATAAGTGCCAAGGTGTCACATTTAACTTTTTATATCTATAATGTTTTTAAAAAATATTTCATTTTAGGTATCACTACTACTGACCCAAAGTGCTGAAAAGGAAAATAAAATGAAAGATTTAACATTTATGCTAGAAGAATCCAGAGAAAAAGTTAATCAATTAGAGGAAAAGACAAGTAAGAATTTATATAACAATGTGTCCAATGTATTCCTCTTATTATATTCAAAATTTCAGCTTTAATTACACGTTTGTTGTAACATTTTCTAGTGCTGTAATACTCAAACTAGATTGGAACAGTTTGAGGAGGGTATAACAGAATCACCTGGGGAGTGTTTTCAAAAGTAGCTTTTCCCTTTTCTATGCTTTTTTTAACCTTCTTCAAAGTTTAGCTTTGTATTCCAAAAAGACAGGCATCTATGGGTTTTTTTTTTCTTACTGATGCATTTCAAGTGTCTAGAATAGCTTCCAACACCTATAAAGTGAACAATAAATTATAAGTGAATGATGGGAACAGCATGGAGGAAGTTATTAATTCTTGGGGAGTGTTTTCAAAGTTTAGCTTTTCTCTTTTCCATGCTTTAAAGAGAGAGATAAAGAAAGAGAGAGTGAGAAAGAATATCACCTTTATTTAGTTTTTCATCTGGTTTTTGTTGCTCCGACGCTTAGTTGCTGGGGTTTGAACTCCGGTTCTTGTGCATGCTAGGCAAGCGCAATACTACTTAGCCACCGCTCCAGCCCCCCTTTTCCATACTTTTAACCTTCTTCAGAGTTATATCTTTGTGCTCCGGAAAGACAGGAATCTATGTATTTTTTGCTTGCTGATACATTTCAAGTGTCTAGAATAGTGTCTAGACTATGAAGTGCTCCTTAAGTTATAAATGAATGAATTCTATAGGAGCAGTGTGGAGGAAGTTATTAATTCTTCCCAGAGCAAGATAGTTGGAAAAGCATTAGGGAAAAGCTGTTGTACTGTATGTAGTGAATAGACAGTGGCTTGGAGGAGATAGTATAGACAGAAGGAATGGTTTGTGCAAGTCATATAAGTATGAAAGTTAAAGGCATATTTGGTAAAATGATGGATGTGACTATATATTGGAGAACTGAGTCAGATGAGAGTGTAAGAGAACATTTGGAGCCAGTATGTAGGACCTTCAATGTAATGGCATGTGTCGACAATCTTATTGAATAGTTTTCAGAATTGCTCACATGGCAAGACACTTGGAAGGCATAGTATACTTTGTGAGACATCATGTATCTTCCAGAACATCATAGGTACCTTTGCAACATTTGTTGCTTTTTTTTTCAAAACATTATCTTTTTTTCACATGACATATGATTATCTGGTTCTTGTAAACCTATCCTTGCCAATTTCACCTTATTGTCATTACTTTATCTATTCTCTGATATACTGAAACTAACTTTTGCTACATCCATATTTTTGTCTACTTGCTCTATCCAAAATGGGCTTCCTACTTCAAATCTGTTGACTAATTTCTAGTGAACATTTCCTCACTCTTAAGAAAGGTTTAAGTGGCTGTGGAGCAGTGGTTCAATAGTAGTTGTACTTGCCTGGCACCCGGCATGCAGGTTAGAATCCCCCAGCACAGTGTACACAATGAAGTGTTAGAGCAATGAAAGCCACATGAAAATCTAAAGTTGATTCTTTCTCTCTCTCACTGTCCTTACCTCTTAAAAAAAAAAAAAAAAAAGAATGGTTTAAGCATTATCTTTCTGTTTCCTATGACTAGGAATCTTGAGATCTTGAGGACAGGCACTGTGCCTCATTAAGTGTAGCTCTAGTGCCCAACATTTTGCTTTGCACATAATAGGAGAGCAATAGATTTTTCAATGAATGAATAAATACTTACATAAACTGGAAATAGTATTAGTAATGAATGAACTATAATTCTGTGTGATTCTGTAAGACTTACAATTAATTACTGAAATATGTTCATTTAAATTTTCATTGTTTTGCACATGTGTGTATCTTCTATATGTTTTTCTTTGTTTTAGTTTGGCTACTTCTAATGACTTGTCATCTAATCTTGACTTGCTGTATTTGTTTTAAACTTATCTACTGAATGCTTAACTTTAATCATATATTTTCCTTCTAAATTTCTATTTGATTCTTTTTTTTAAAGATTCCAATGCTCTGATTAAATTTAAATTCTTCTGTACATTTTTAAGTGTACAGTTGTTAGAAATAAAATTATTAAAAATCCCAAGGTGCTATAAGAAATTCAAACATGTGCCCAGAAGTAGGTGAGCAAGACAGACTTTACTTCTGCAGAAGGGTGCATTCACATAGGGAATCCAATGAGCAAGCATATTTGAGTGGACAGTTTGCCTGTTCATGTCTCCAACCTGATTCAATCCTACCCTGCACTCTGATTGGAGGAGCTCAAGTGTACAATTTGTGTGATTGGCTAATATAAAGTTTGGGTGAGTACAGAAAAGAGTTATGGGTTTAATGGAATATCTGATAAGGAGTTTAAAAAGGGATTCTCTCTGACCACATGATTCCTGACCTAAGATGGCTTTCTTTTATATGCGAATCTTAAGACTACATTCTGAAAATGAACCACCAGACTTCTTGTTTCTCACATAGTTCAGAGGTATTAAGTATATTTACATTGTTGTACAACTGTCACCATCATCCATCTTTAAAACTTTTTATTTTGCAAAATGGAAACTTCATACCCATTAAACATTAACTCTTCATTGCCTTTTTCCCTATCCCCCTGTCAACCAACTGTTGGATCCCCCAACATGAGGCCCAGCTAGCTTGCAAAAGAATTGGTGGTAAACAACTCTGAGGGTTCCAGCTGGCTTGTAATTAGCAAATTGCCTGACCGCATGACTAAGCTACTTGGCCACTCATTTGTTACAATTGGAGAAATGTGTTTGCACTGTACCCCTATTGGTTGTTGTAATGGATAAATAGAGTAGCGACTAGTCAGAGAAGGAAGCAGCCAAAGAAGAAGTAGCCAAAGGAGAAGCAGTAGCCAGAGAAAAGCAAGCAAGCAAGCAGCCCTGTCCTGAAGGAAGAAAGCATAGAACCAGAGAAGAAGGCAGCCAGGAGGAAAGCAGCCCTGTCCGGAAGGAGGAAAGCAGAAAAGAAGCATAGAACTGGAGAGATCAGCAGAGACGTCGGAGAGATCAGCAGCAGTAGAAGACACAGGTCTCATGTTCCGGCCGCCGGCATTCACCCCCTCGTTCCCGGCTCCCCGACCCTTCCTGACTAGGCCCCTCTGGGAGCGGCCCAGGTCCGCCAGGTCACTCCGCCCGCTCTGGAATGCTGCGGGGAGCGACTCCTTTCCCCCCGGTTCCCAGTTTCCTAACTCGGCCCCTCAGGGGACGGCCCAGGTTCGGGTGGTTCTGCCCACTCCTTGCTCCGGAATGCTGCGGGGAGCGACTCCTTGCCCCAGCCCTGCCCTAACTCGGCCCCTCGGGGAATGGCCCAGGTTCAGGTTGTTTTGCCCGCTCCTCGCTCTGGAATGCTGCGGGGAATGCTGCGGGGAGCGACTCTTCTCCCCCTGTCCCCAGCCCTGTCGGCCCCCGGTTCCCAGTGTCCTGTCGGCTCCCGGGGATCGGCCAAGGTCCGCCGGGTCGTTCCGCCCGCTCCCCGCTCCAGAACCCTGCGGGGAATGACACCAACCTCTCTGTCTCCCTGCTCCCACCTACTCTTCCTCCCTCACTCCCTCTGTTGTCCCTTTTTCCTTCATACTCTTCCTTTCTCTTGCTGTTTGGTCATTTGAGCTTATCTATTGATGTACCCAGCAACCTTTTGTTGAATTCTCCATGTTGTATTGTAATGAGAAAAGAGAGATTGCAGATGAAGATGTCTTTTCTCAGAGAGAAATTGGAAATGGAGTGGGCTTAATTATCTTAATCCAATTAGAGACTGAACTCAATGAAAGCAAACAGGGCCAAGTGTGTGAAGTTTTCAAATTTCCAGTTTTGTTTCTCTAGCTCTTTGAGAGCTCGAATAGGTATGCTGGTTTTTCTGTCCTCTAGCAGCAACTCTGCCTGGGCCAAGCCAGCAACTTGGTTTTGCTCATACCCAGATCAGCAAATTCAAGGTGTAATTTGTTAGTTGATTTCTTATGAGTTCTCTCTTGGGCATCTTACCCTTTAATGCCTTTTTTTTCCTATCCTTTCTAGTTATTTTCAGCAGGAAAGTTGGTTTGTCACAAAGTACTCTATCTTGCCCTGAACTATTTATTTAAATTAATCGTAGTAGTTAATTTTTCTTTTTCTTTTTAATGTTTATTATTACCTAATTTATATTGTCACTGATATTAATTGGTTGCTAAAGTGTATCAGTCTTCAAAAATTTAAGAACACAATTTAAGAAGAGAATATTCTAAATATTTATTCTTTTAAGCATTCTGCTTGGAGGGAGTCTTGGTTTTCCCTTGAGTCCAAATATCAGCTATGATTGATTAAAGTCCATTACTTTATTCAGTATCATGCAAATTTTCTCCCTGTCTTAACTTCCTGCATAGTTCCAAACTCCGAAACTCTGGCCAGT
This sequence comes from Aplodontia rufa, assembly GCA_004027875.1. Taxonomy (NCBI): domain Eukaryota; kingdom Metazoa; phylum Chordata; class Mammalia; order Rodentia; family Aplodontiidae; genus Aplodontia; species Aplodontia rufa. Next base: position 5,565 of record PVKS010005948.1, read on the forward strand.
TTATATAATATACAAAATTTCTTTCTTCTCAGTATATTAATTAGTTTCTTTTTTCTTCTTGGCTTTAGAGAAAATTGAGATCTCTGCTTCTGCTTCCCCTGCTATTGTCGAGTCGTTTCTGTTTGTTTGTTTTTTGTTTAAGAGAAAGGGGGAGAGCAAGAGAGAGAGAATCAATTTTTTTTATAGAACATGTACACATAGTTTAATAATTAACTACAATAAAGATCAAGAAATAGAACATTAACAAAAATCCTTGAATATCCTTTTGTCCCTTCTAGTCATAAATAATCTCCTTTCTAGAGAAAATCACTATCCTAATTTTTGTGATAATGCTTCCTTGCTTTTCTCTATAGTTTTACCACTATGTATGCATCCCTAGACAAGATAGCTATTTTTTTTCATAAATGCAGCATAGTTTATTCAAATATCTTATGAAGTATCTTACAACTGTGTCTCATGAATATTAACATTTTGCATTTTTGCTCTATGGATCTAATACATGAGTTTTTGCCTACTTTACTCCCAAGCCTGGTTTAGGTCCAGCCTCTATAAATGAGGGAAACCATTTGGCCCTCACCTCTCTGGGTTTGGCTAACTTCACTCAGCATGATTTCTTCCATTGCCATCCGTTTGCCTTCAATAGATGCAATATCATTGTTTCTAATAGCTGAGTAGAACTCCATTGTATATATATATACCAGAGCTTTTGGATCCATTTATCCAGCGAGGGGCATCTGGGTTGGTTCCATAATTTAGCTATTGTAAATTGAGCTGCTTTGAACATGGATATTGCTGTGTCTCTGTAATGTGTAGATTCTAACTCCTCTGGGAAAATACCCAGAAGAGGGATAGCTGGATCTTATGGTGGATCCAACTCTATAATTTTTTTTATTAGAAGTATATAGAGATACAATTGAGGGGGAAACATTATCAAACCAACAGTAGTAAATGTATATATACTTTGTTATCTAGGGGTAATGCCAAAACATGGATGACCACGTTGGGTTTCACCTGTTGCCGTTTCCCCCAGAAGAATTCATGCATTCAATGGGTATCTCGTGGAGGAATGACATCAGCTTCTGAGATGGTTCCCACCTATTCCCACTCTCCAGTCTCCTATGAATTATTCATACACCCTCCCCCCTCCCCATCGCTCTCCCTATGCCTCCAAGTATCCTAGGGAGCCATCCCCCTATTACTCTGAGAGTCATTCAATTTGAAATATTGTTAGGTTAGCCGTCTACCCTACTGCTTCCCCATATATTCTAGCATCCACAGATGAGAAACCATTCGGCCCTTGAGTCTCTGAGATTGGGAGACTTCACTAAGCATAATTCTTTCCATCTCCATCCATTTGATTTCAAAAGCCATAATATCATCTTTTTCTAATGGCCAAGTAGTATTACATTGTATATATGTACCAAAGTTTTTGTATCCACTCGTCGAGTGAGGGGCATCTGGGTTGGTTCCATAGTCTAGCTATAGTAAACTGAGCTGCTATAAACATTGAGGAAGCCACGTTGCTATAATACGCCGATTCTAACTCTTTTGGGAAAACACCCAGGTGTGGGATAGCTGGGTCGTAAGGTGGTTCCATCCTTAATTTTTTGAGGATTCTCCACACTGCTTTCCATAGTGGCTGAACCAGTTTGCAGTCCCACCAGCAGTGTAACAGTGTTCCTCTTCTCCCACAGCCCCTCCAGCATCTGTTGTTGTTTGTATTCTTCATTTTAGCTACTCTAACAGGAGTGAGGTGGTATCTCATTGAAGTTTTGATTTGCATTTCCCTTATAACTAATGATGTAGAGCATTTTCTCATATATTTGTGGGCTTTCTGGACTTCCACTGGAGAGAAGTTCCTTTTGAGATCTTTAGCCCATTTATTGATTGGATTATTTGTGAGTTTGGACTTTAGTTTCTTTAGTTCCCTGTAAATTCTGGATATTAGCCCTCTGTCCAAGGTGTAGCAGGCAAAAGTTTTCTCCCATTCTGTAGGTTCTTGATGCTCTTGACTAGATCTTTAGCTGTGCAGAAACTTTTTAGTTTAATTGCATCCCATTCATTTAATTTTGATTTTATAGCTTGAGCCATGGGAGTTTTGTTAAGGAAGTAGCTGCCGACTCCTTTATGCTGTAGTGATGACCCTGCTTCTTTTTCTAGTAAGTTTAAAGTTGTTGGCTTAATATCCAGGTCTTTGATCCATTTTGATTTAATTTTTGTTCAGGGTGAAAGGTAAGGATCCAGCTTCAGTTGTCTACATATGGCTGTCCAGTTCGTCCAACACCATTTGTTGAACAGGCTATCTTTCTTCCACACTATACTTTTGCCCCCTTTATCAAATATCAAATAGTTAAGGATATGGCGGTTTGTCTCAGGATCTTCTATTCTGTTCCACTGATCTTCTGTTCTATTTTGATACCAATACCATGCTGTTTTTGCTACTACGGCTCTGTACTATAATTTCAGGTCAGGGATTGAGATACTCCCTATTTCTTCCTTCCTATAGAGTAATGTTTTGGCTAGTCTCCTGTTATTCCATATGAACTTGAGAATTGCTTTCTCTGTATCTGTGAAGAATGCCATAGGTATCTTGATGGGGATTGCATTGAATCTGTATAGGGCTTTGGGTAGAATGGCCATCTTGATTATATTGATTCTGCCTAACCATGAGCATGGAATGTTTTTCCATCTACTCAGGTCTTCTGTAATTTCTTTTTTTAGTGTTTGATAGTTTTCTTTGTAGAGATCCTTAACATCCTTTGTAAGGTTAATGCCCAAGTATTTCATTTTTTTTGGAAGCGATGGTGAATGGGAGAGATTTCCTGATTTTTTTCTTCTGCGGATTTGTTGCTGGAGTAAAGAAACTCTGGTGATTCCCTGGAGTTGAACTTGTAAGCCAGCTACTTTGCTAAAATCGCCTATAAGCTCTAGGAGTTTTCTGGCCGATGTTATTGGGTCTTCTAGGTATAAAATCATGTTGTCTTCAAATAGAGATAACTTAACTTCCTCTTTTCCTATACGAATATCTTTGATTTCTTTGTCTTGCCTGATAGCTCTGGCAAGGGTTTCAAGGACTATATTGAACAAGAGTGGGGAAAGCGGACAACCTTGTCTTGTTCCAGAACTCAGAGGAAGTGCTTTCAGTTTTTCTCCATTGAGGATAATGTTGGCTATGAGTCTGTCGTAAATGGATCTGACATAGTTAAAGTATCTTCCCTTGATCCCAATCTTTTCCAAAGTATTGAGTGAGCATAAAGTGGTGTTGAATTTTATCAAATGCCTTCTCTGCATCAGTTCAGATGATTATGTGATTTTTGTTTTTAATTCTGTTTATGTGGTGAATTACATTTATTGATTTGTGTATGTTGAACCAGCCTTGTTTTCCTGGAATGAAGCCCACTTGATCATAATGTATTATCTTTTTAATGTGCTTTTGTATCTGCTTAGCTAAAATTTTATTAAGGATTTTTGCATCAATGTTCATCAGGGAAATTGGTCTGTAGTTTTCTTTCCTTGATGTGTCTTTGTTGGGCTTTGGAATCAGTGTAATGTTTCCTTCATAAAAAGTGTTTGGAAGTGATCCCTCTCTATCAATTTCCTGGAAGAGCTTGTAGAGGATTGGTGTTAGTTCTTCTGTGAAGGCTTGGTAGATCTGCTGTATATCTATCCGGACCTGGGCTTTTCTTTTTTGGGAGAGCTTTGATTGCTGCTTCAATTTCGCTTTCTGTGATAGGTTGGTTGAGGTTTTCAATGTCCTCCTGTGTTAAAGAGGGGATGTCGTGTGTGTCCAAGAACCTGTCCATGTCCTCCAGGTTATCAAATTTGGCGGAGTGTAAGTTTTCAAAATAGGTTCTGATAATCTTCTGTATCTTGGATGAGTCTGTGGTGATATCCCCATTTTCATCTCTGATTTTGTTGATTTGCTTCATTTTGTTCTTCCTTTTGGTGAGGTTGGCAAGGGGTCTGTCGATTTTGTTAACTCTTTCAAAGAACCAACGCTTAGTTCTGTTAATAGATTGAATAGCTTTTTTGTTCTGAATTTCGTTGATATTAGCTGCGATTTTGGTAATTTCCTATCTTCTGTTAGATTTAGGGTTGGACTGTTGCTCCTTTTATATTCGTTTGAGTTGAAGCATAAGGCTATTAATCTGCTCTCTTTCTCGATTTTTGATGTATGCATGCAGTGCTATAAATTTACCTCTTAAGAAAGCCTTCATACTGTCCCAGAGGTTTCAGTATGTTGTTTCCTCATTCTCGTTCAATTCCAAGAACTTATTAATTTCTGCTCTCATTTCCTCTTTTACCCATCCTTCGTTTAAGAGGTAATTATTCAACTTCCAAGTATTTGAATAGTTTCTGTTGTTTCTCTTGTTGTTGATTGCTAAGATCATAGCATTATGATCTGAGAGAATACATGGGATTATATCCACTTTTTTATATTTGCTAAGATTATCCTGGTGAACTAGGATGTGGTCTATTTTAGAGAAGGATCCATGCGCTGCTGAGAAGAAGGTAAATTCAGTGGTCTTAGGATGGAATATTCTGTAAATGTTGATTAAGCCTGATTGATTAATAAAGTAGTTCAGATTGGAGACATCTTTGTTGATTTTTTGTTTTGATGATCTGTCTAGAGTTGATAGTGATGTGTTGAATTCCCCCAGAATCATTGTGTTGAGATCAATGAGGGGATTAATGTCCTTAAGTATTTTTTCCATATATTTGGGGGGGTTGTAATTGGGGGCATAAATGTTGATTATCATTGTATCTTCTTGGTGAACTGTCCCTTTTAGTATGATAAAGTGACCCTCTTTGTCCTTTCTGACTAGTTTTAGTTGGAAATTAATTTTGTCCGAAATTAGAATCGCTACACCAGCTTGCTTTTTTGGGCCACAGGCCTGGTAGATATTTTGCCATCCTTTCACTTTCAGCCTGTGTCTGTTTTTTGAGTGTCAAATGTGTCTCTTGTAGGCAATATATTGTTGGATTTTGTTTTTTGATCCAGTGGCTCAGTCTGTGTCTTTTAATTGGGGCATTGAGACCATTCACATTCAAGGATAGAATAGATATGGGAGGCTCATTCACAGACTTTGTATCTATTACAGAGTTTTGAGTCATCTTGAAAGTCAGATTTTGTATAGTATGAGTATTGATTTGCCCTTGTTTGAGGATTTAGCATATCATTGGCATTATCTTCTGAATGGAGAACATCTTTTAGAATTTTGTGTAGAGCAGGATTTGTGTTCATGTATCTTGCTACCTTGAGTTTATCGTTGAAGTATTTAATTTCCCCTTTACATTTGAAGCTGAGTTTTGCCAGATATATTATCTTTGGTTGAAAGTTGTTATTTTTTGACACTTGAAAGATATTGTTCCAAGCTCTTCTGGCCTCATTGTTTGTTCTGAAAAATCTATAGTGATCCGAATTGGTTTGCCTCTGAATGTGATTTGGGGCTTTCCTCTAGCAGCTTTTAGAATTCTCTCTTTAATTTTTCTGTTATTCAATTTCTATATGATATGTCTTGGTGAGTTTCTCCATTGTTTAGGTCTGTTTGGTGTTCTATAAGCATCTTGGATGTGGTATTTTGAATCAATAGTAAAATGAGGGAAGTTCTCACATATGATTTTGCTTAAAAGGTTCTTCAATTCTCTTGTTTGCTGTTCGGAGTTTTCCTCCAGGCCTATGATTCTCAGATTATTACGTCTCATCTCATCAAATCTTACTTGGAAGTTCTGATTATGTAATATAAGCTGTTTATCTTGTTTTTCTTCGATTTCTACATTGTTTAGGCGATCCTCATTGTCCGATACTCGTTCTTCAAGCGCTAAAGTTCTATTTTCAGTGGAGTTTACTCTGGTGTTGGTATCTTCCAGTGAAGATCTGAATTGGTTAACCGTGTTTTTCAATCCTGCTAGCTCTGCTACATCTCTTTTCAGAATGTCAATATCCTTGTACAGCTGATCTTTCATCTCCTGGAATTGATCCTTAATATCCCTGTAGAATTTGTCTCTCATCTCTTGAAATTGCTCTTTGATCTCTTTACTTACTTCCTCTCTCAACTCTTTGATTGCATTACTAATCATAATGCTGATACAATGTCTTTGGTTTTCATCTAGGGCCCCAGCTATGGAGTCCTTGGGTGGAGAGCTCTGGAGTTGAGGAGGAGAGTTATTTCCCCTTTTCCTCATTTTCTGAGTCAGAGAGCTTGCATTTTATTTCAGCCTTGTTAATCTTGTTGGAGTAATTGTAGCTTCTTATGACTTTGCTACATTGTGAAGAGGAGCTATTTGGTCAATATAGACCTAAAGATGCCAGACGGTTCTGTGAGAATTTGAGAGGCCATAGGTGCAAATACTAGTCCGTTTCAACTAAAACGGATGAGCTGATGATTAGCACCAATAGTAGCAGCTTTCTTTGAGACAACTCTCACTGTGTAGTATGATACCAAGCAAGTACCCGTTTTGAAGTGTGTCTGTTTCTTCTGGTATTAGAGTCTCTCTGAAATTGGGAGAAGGAATGACTGGGATGTCAAGGAGGTGAATTGGGGAGGTATAAAATCACACCTGCTATAGAGTACCGGGGAACTAGGGATTGGGGGGAGTAGGTTATTCTATTAGGACTAAGAAAGCATAGAACTGGGGTGCGGGTAGGATAAAGACTTGGGGTGAGAATGAGAGAAAGATGCTTATATTTAGGGATTACCAGAGTACAGTGGAGGAAGAGGTTATCAGTAGGGTTCAATAAGACCTAAAGAAAGTAAGAGCCAATCACCAATACATACATACACACAGATAAGTATTTACATCCACCGACACCGAATTCAGTATTATTCGTAAGGCAAGAAAGGAGCAGAGGAAAAAGGAAAAAAAAATCCCAAAACCCACAGTAATGTTAAAAATTTAAAAATACTATATTCCAGCTGGATTCCTATTTTAAAAAAATAATAAAATAAAATTTAAAAAATTGAAAAGAAAAAAAATGAAGAAATGAAAAAGAAAAAGAAAAAAAGAAAAAACCCCCACAAAACTAGTTGGTAAAGATCTGAGTTTTTCTGGCCCTTAGGTCAGGAAGTATGTGTCATGGGGTGTTGCGTTCAAATCTGACATCAAGTTGGGGATTCTTTGGAATTGAGCTTGTCGGGGGAGAAGCAGATTGGTTGAGTCCAGTGGCCTGGTTTTTCTTAGAGGATCTCCTCAAAATTTTCTGTTGCAAAGGTGTATTCAGCTCTCCCTGAGCTGTAATCCTGAGATAGTTGCTTTCTGCCATCCACACTCTAGATATTTCTTGGACTTGGGGCTCAGAAGTTGTAGACAATTGATTTGATCCTATTGTAGATGTGTGGGTCTCTGACTGATGCAAGGAGAGTGACCAGCCTGAGACTCGCTTCCTCAGGATCACTGGTGACCCACTCTGTGTGTCTTGTGATCTTCAGAAGTCCCAGGAGCTGCTCTGTGGGGTTGACTGAAACCCTCAGAAGATGGACCAGATAGTGCCAGTGCTTATGTGATTCTCAGTTGCAAGCACTAGGAGGCGCCCTACAAGAGAGGTCCAGGCCCACGAAGCCTTGGCTATGCAAGGAGCTCAGGTGCTAAGGGGAAGCCCGTGCTGCCCCATATATTCAAAACTTCCTGAGGCAGCTTTCAAGCAGAGGCTGAAGCACAGGATCCCCTTTAGAGAGATGTGCCCTGCTGGAGCAAGTTCTGTTCACAGGCTCCTCCTATTTGGGTGAGAAGGGGTCGGTCCGAAGGGCAGAAGGTTGCCAACCAAGAGGTTTCCGAGCTGGAGAGGTGAATTGCAGTTCCCTACAGCCCCCAGGGCAAATGGCCAGTTGATGCGGGGCCCGGTAACTTCTGTTTGTGATGGTGGGGACTGAGGCCCAGAAATGCTGCTGGGCGACCTGCCCCGTTCCGCTCTCCCGGGCTGGTGTGAGTACTTATGTTAAAGGACTTGGAAATCAGCACTTGTAAACCGAGGGCACCGGTGGAGAGTTGTTGACCGCGGTGATTTCGTTAAAGATCTTGAACGGAAACCTCTCCTTCCCAGGCTCCGCGGGCAGGGGCTGGAAGTGTAGCAGGAAGTCCCAGCACCACAAAGATCCTCTGGGAAAGGGCACAATCTCAGGGCGATAGATTCATGTTTTCTGGACGTGAAGTCTGAGGGCTCAGGAAGTTTCTTTTTTTTTTTGCTGAGCAACCTGCCCCGCCCTCAGGGAAATGTCACAGTGGTGCGCTGCTGCACAAACGGCTACAAGTTTGCTAATGTGAACAATTAATTCCCAGCGCTTTATGTAAGGTTGGGTAAATTAAGAGCGGTCAGATTAAGGAGTTCGAAGCCGGCCAGGTTAGGGTATTTGGTTAGGAAACTTGCTCCCTTGCTCCGTTTCCTCCCCTCTGGAGTATCTCCCCTCCCCCCGGGTGTGGGGTAGAGTGCCCTGGGCTCCACTAAGATCTCCTTTATATTCGTTAATGGACCTCGTTATTCCTTTGGAGTTAAAGAGTTAGCTGGGGATAATGTTCCCCCACACTGGGTGTTTTGTCCTACAGTGGGAATCCGGGTGCTGTCCTGTAGGGTGAGGTGACTCTCAGGAGCTTCCGGGAGTCAGTGACGTTGGAATGAACGCCATTTTGAGACTCCAGCAAGACTGTCTTAAAATAAAAAATAAAAAATAAAAAAAATGGCTTGCACTGTGGATCATTGTTAAGTTACCCCTGGGTTCAGTCCCAATTATCAAAAATACAACAAACAATACTGTTCTACATCCTTCTGATTTCCACGATTTCTGATAAGAAATCCATTGTTATTCTAATAGTTTTCTTCCTGTGGAAGGTATTCATTACTGGCTGCTTTTAATATCCTTTCTTTGTCTTTAGTTTTCAGAAGTTTAAATATAATGTGTATTGGCATATGTATTTTTGGAGTTACTCTTTGCGTTTTGCTAATCTCCTTCCATCTTATGTGTTTCCAAACTTGGGGGAATTATCAGCTATTGTTTCTTCAAATTATTTTTCGGCCTTGCCCTCTTTCTCCTCTCCTTCAGGAACTCTTGATGACCTGAAAAGTTATATATTTATTTGTTGTTTTTACATTCCCTCAGATCTTTGAGACTCAGCTAATTTTCTTATCATTTCTTACTTTCTTTAAAATGTTTCAACTCAGTAGTCATTTTCTGGAAGGCTTCCCTGAACTTACTTTCTGTATATCTGCCTCTCCTAACCTATAATCCTTTTTGATCCTATTTTTTATACAATTGTTCTATTTTATTCAGGGTTTCATGCATGCGAGGCAAGTTCTCTACACTGAGCCACATTCCTAGCCTCTTTATTGGTCCTATTTTGCTTAATTATTCCCTAAAACACTCCTATAACTTGTAATGAATACCCATCAGCAGTTGTAATTATTGTCTACCTGTGTTATAAATACTATAAATTAATTAAAGTCTATTTTCTTATATACATCACCATTTTCAACATCACAATAGTTGTTAGCCTTAATTATGTATTAGATACTGTATTTAAGGATTTTAGGTTGTATTATTTAATCCTAACAGCAACTCTTCAAGATATGAATAATTATTACTGTTCAAATCTTCCAGGTGGATGGAAAATTAGAGTCAAACAGATTTATTCATGGCCAAGGCCAGGTAGCTAGAGTAAGTGGATGTAGTAAACTTGAATCCAAAGAAAATGATGAACTCCTTTTTTTTTTTCTAGAGTGTATGTGACATATAAAATCAATGCATAGGTGGGATTATACACTTGGTGGTGCATGCCTGAAATCCCAGCTATTTGGGAGGCTGAAGCAAGTGGGTTACAAGTTCAAGGCCAGTCTGGGGGCAATGTAGTAAGACTCTGTCTCAAAATTAAAAGATGGAAAAAGGGACTGGAGATGCAGGTCAGTGGCAGAGTGCCTGCCTACGGTAGCACAGGGGCCTAGTTCAATCTCTGGTATTGAAGAAGGGGGAAAAAGGCATAGACTAGCGCCTGAAACTTAGAATTTAGTCAACATTAGTCATTAAGCAGAGACTAAAGATTTTTATTTGTAGAGAGAAGGACAGTGAGTGAGAGACAATCAGTTTTTACCTGGCTTTTGTTGTTCTGACACTTAGTTGTGTACATGGGGGCTGGGCTTTGAACCTGCGTACTTGTGCATGACTGGCAAGCGCCATAACCACCAAGCCACCACTCCAGCCCCACCCCAATTTTTTAACTTGATATAAATGAAGAAATGTAGTAGTTAATGTTTATAATATAAAACTAAAAATGAAGATAAACAATCATGAAAATAATAATTTCACCATTAAGAGAGAAATTACTTGTATTATTTTAGAATATATCTTTTCCTTACATGCGTTTCCTTACCTTGTTTACGTAAGTACTGTTTTAACCTGCCCTTCTATGATATTTTATGAATATCTATCCAAATTCTTTATCAATAAATAAGGTCTATATCATATTTTCAGTACGTACATGGTATGCCATCCCATTTATGTATCATCATAATTAATCTGTCCACTTTTGATAATTAATCTGTCCACTTTTGAATATTTAGATTTTTTTAATTTGCAAAATTTAGTACTGAACTGTTTATCTTCAGTGAAATTCCACAGGAAATTGACCATATGTTTGTGATAAAATAACAACAAAAAACCAAGACCCAAACCTTGCCCTTGATGACCTAATGTGCAGGTTTTTCCACACTATTGAGATATTTGACCTGAGGTACTTAACCTCACTGAGCCTTAGCATACTCTACAGATAAAATTTCCTTTCTTTTCTGTTTATAAAGCATATTCTTAATAGTAAATGAAGCAGTGCATGATATATTTAAGCTGACAACTAAGCAGTGATTTACAAATACAAATAAGGGAAATCTGTTAATCCACCTGCCATGTTACTTTCTCTTACATGCCTGTTTTGATTCTATTCTAATTGTAAATATAAATATTTAAAATGTTTAAACATATTAATCTTTGAGTTCTTTTCAGAAATAATATTGAAAAGTCAAATAGATTGATCAAAATTAGTCTGTCTTCACATAATTCTTTTATTTTGGACTGTGGTCTAATGGAGGAAAAAGTAATTGTTGCACATAACAATTAATTCTTTTGGTATGTATTTTCTATTAAGTACTAAGTATAACTTTCTCTTTTAGAATTGCAGAATGAAAACTTAAAAGAATCAAATGAGAAGAAGGATCTTTTGACATCAGAATTAGAAGATACTAAAATGTCTTTGCAAATAAATGTGGTATGATTTAAAAACTGACTAGCAAGTAGTAAATTTCACATTATCAGTTAGTCAGTTAATACTTATTGAATACTCATACTATGTACAAGGACCCAGAGCTTCAAAGAGAGAAGGAAAAAACTCATCTACAAAAATGCTTAAAATTTAGTCAGAGATAATGGATAAAAATGCATAGAATATAACTAACATACAAGATCAAGCTGGGTACTAACAGAGTAATTCATGTTAATAAATTGCTGTAACAGATCTAACAACTGAAAGAACTTCATGGGTTGGATTGGTTAGGAAGATTCCGTGGAGAAACTGGAACTATAGGTGGGATTTGGAAAATGGTGAATTGAAATAATAACTGGGTGGTGGGTATTCCAGGGTGAGTAGAAGGGGATGATGAATAGAAAGAAGTGAAGAGCAGAAGGGATAGCAAATTTATAGAATCTTATGAATTCAGCTTTTTTAGTTTTTTTTTTTTCTTAAGGCATTTGGATCATTCCTCTTGTTTTGTACTTTATTTCACTTAGCGTACTCAAAAAGCTTTAGAGGAAGATTTACAGATAGCAACAAAAACAATATATCAGCTCACTGAAGAAAAAGAAGCTCAAGTGGAAGAATTTAATGAAGCTAAAGCTGCCCATTCATTTGTACTTACTGAACTTAAAACAACTATCTGCAACTTGGAGGAATTATTGAGAACAGAACAGCAAAGGTGAATTATTTCTTATTTTAAATAAAAAATGTATAAAAACAATTTGTTTCTACTATTCAGTACCGTTTCTATTCATTGTCAAGTGATGTGTAATTCCTATAACAAGTGTAACCAAGTCTTTTTTAATGTATAAAGTAGGAGTCTATTTTAGAAGCTTGTATTTTGTAGTCAAGTTTTCTAGGAAAGGATCTAAAAGATATTCTCTAGGATAGTTCCCACTCATTCTTTACCATAGAGCCAAGCTTTATAGACAAACTCATACGTGCTGTTGCAATGATACAATATATTTATTTATTTATATTGGCACATTTTAATCACACAGAATGGTAGGCTACACTGGATACAGAATATTTGTTGAAACTATGGATTATTATTAGCTTCACAGGGATAATTTCTAGGCTGGCGAATTTATTTTACTCTGGGGTACGTAATTTTTTTTTTTTTTTTTTTTTTTTTTAAAGAGAGAGGGACAGTGAGAGAGACAGAGGAAGAGAGAAGCAACTTTATTTAGTTTTTCACATGGCCTTCTTTGCTCCAGCACTTAGTTGTGTATGTGGTGCTGGGGTTTGAACCCGGGTCCTCGTGCTTGCCAGGCAAGCCCGAAACCGCTGAGCTACCGCTCCAGCCCTTTTTTTTTTAAATAAATTTAGCAACTATCCTGGGATAGAGTAGGTTGTGCTCTATATTTATTAGATTAATGGATGTAATTGACTATGTATAAAATATTCATTTGCATTTCATCTAAATAGCTGTTTGTGTAAAACTTCAGTGTTGAAGACTAGCTTTGTTTTTCTTGATATTAAAAAAAATTCATGTAAAAAATATTCATGTAAAGCTATGATTTGAGACCTGGTAAATATTTTTGTCTCATTATCGCTGAGATTAAGTTTGGGAGGGTAAAGAGAAGGAACAGATTTATCTCCCAAGTCATAGCCTGGGCCTACCAGAGTTTCTTCTCCATTGATTCTACATAGTGAAGGAAGAAAAACTAGTTTTTCTAGTTCTCTGTATTCTTATATTAGCTAATATAAGATTGACCTATCCAAGAAATTTTCAGATTTTCAAATTGTGTTACCTTAGATTCATTTATTTCAATTATCTGTTTTGTAGTTTGGAAAAACAGAAGGCGAGAAAATTATACATATTCTCCTATTTTTATTATTCCTAAGGCAGAATTCAGTATAATAATAATTATTTATTCATTCTCTTTCAAAGTTCTAGGATACATTAATTTGATTATCAGTAGCTGTGACAGAAATTATTACCATAAACCTTAAGGTTTTATGTAGATGTTATTAATATATAATTATGTATTTACAATAATAATAGCTTACCTTAAAATGTTATACAGAGTAGGTACTCAATAAATGTTTAAGAATTGAGTGCACGAATCTGTGTTAAGATATATCAGTTGTTAAACTGTACCAGTTTTAGATATTAGATGTATTCTAATAAAAGAATATATTACATTGCAAAATAACGTATCTTACAAGATTGGGAAAAAATGAAGATCAACTGAAAATGCTTACCATGGAGCTTCAGAAGAAATCAAGTGAACTGGGTAAGATTTAGAGAATATAATGTGTACTTTGATAATATTAGTTAATTATGAAAATAATTGAATACAGGAAAGTATTCATTCTCATCATGTAGTTCATAGATATCTGAAAATGTAAGTAGCCTTAGAGATGTTTGTATTCTCTTTTCCTTATTCTACAATTCAGAGGCCTTAATTATTCTTAGTGAGAAATGTCTGTATATTTTAACTGAATTTTAAAATTTCATTATTTGTTTATGTTGGATTATGAACTATTTATAGGAAAACATAATCCTATGTTATCAATAACTTTTATGTTCCAAAGTGACCTGTGATTTTTTTTGTGAATTCATGACTAGTTAGCTAGTTTTAATAATGTATGCTTCATATTTTAAATCTGTATATCTACAGGTATAGAGAATTATAGATACAAAACATGACTTTCCAATTTTAGTGAAAATAATTATGATTTAAAGAAATTCCAGGTATTTTTATAGAATGTCCCCATAATTTTCTGTAAACTTTATTATTACCTTTGAATATTTATATAACTGAAATAATTACAATTTATGTTGTATAGTATCTGAAATGTTTGCTTTAACATTCACAAATAGTCTTTGAATTCTTGAACCATATTTATACTTTTCCTTTTGCAATGCTTAATTTTCCACTCTAGATTTAATCTTTGATCATCCAAACTTGTATTATCTAAATCAAATAATTTTATTGTCTCAGTATTACTTTATTTTCGAATGGTTAAAATGCATTCCTTATCCAATTTTTATTTTTATTTTTTTAAAAGAGAGGGACAGCAAGAGAGAGAGAGAGTAAGAATAAATTTTATTTACTTTTTTTATTGCTTCACACTTAGTTGTGTACATGGTGCTGGGGTTCAAACATGCCTTCTCACACATGCCAGGCAAGTGCCATAACTGCTCAGCCACTGCTCCAGCCCTTTGTCCAATTCTTAAATCTTCCTTCAGAGCATAAAGTACTGCTTTAAATCATTGAATGCTTAATTTCTTTAGAATTGTTGAGTATTGTAGATTAAGGAATAACTTTTGTCCTTAAAATGTCTTCAGTAGGGGATGGAGCGGTGGCTCAGCGGGTACAGCGCTTGCCTGGCATGCGCAAGGATGTGAGTTCGAACCCCAGAACCATGTATGCAACAAAGTGTTGGAGCAATGAAGGCCAATTGAAAAACTAAATAAAGTTGATTCTCTCTTTCTCTCTCTCTCTCCTTCTCTCTTTAATAAAAAAAAACTTCAGTAAATATTTATTTGTAAAAGTTCAGCCTAATATTGTTATTTATCATATTACAATTCATTTGAACAATGTGATTTTCTCATGATAATGTGTTATGAGAAGTTTGAATAAGAAATTCGAGAATTGAAAAACAGTACTGTATGTGTATTTTAGCATTGTCTATATGTAGTGGAAGCATTAAGAGGAAGTCACACATCATGCCCTTGATACATTTCTAATCATTAATGAAAGTTTGAACATAGAAAACAATTTAGAGCAATGATGTCCAAAGTGAGGGATTATTAAGAGTTATATTAGGGTCAGGGAGGAAAATATTAGAACTTCTATTTCTATTTGTTTTGTATGTTTTATGTATATTATATAATGAAGAATGTAATACATATTTATATTACAACTTAGTATAAAATATAAATGTCTTTAATTTTTACATGTTTATGTATTTGGGGTAAATGTTCATAGATTTCTATTGTTGGAGCTGTGTAAATACTGATGCCAAGAGGAAGTCAAAGATCATTGTGAGCTGCAGAGTCTGGAAAGGATTTATGGAAGAAGTAGATTTAAAAGCAGACTTTAAGGTATAAAGAGAGTTTGGATAGTTGTACAGGATGATGGAGTGAGTGTAGAAAACTTTATACTTGGAAAAGTAGCATTAATAATCACATATGGTCTCAACATTAGCTTATTTTCTTTGGCTAATAGTTTCGTTCTCAGAACGAGAAATCTTGGAATCTCTTCTTTTTCCTTTTTGCTTCTAGTCGGCTTTCTAGTTGCTGTTGTTTCTAATTATTAATATCTAATTTATAACATATAACTAATTTGAGAGTTCCTATCTCTTGGATTTTTCCTTCCTTCATCCCCACAGATCTGAAAGAGTTCAAGTTCTCATTTTCTCTGACTTGATTTTAGAGTTTATGCACATTCTCTTGATTTAGCAGAGGATGCATATGAAGAACATAATGGAACACAAACTGTATTTGTCACATTAATCATCAAACCATGCTTCAAATGATCCTAATTCGTCCTTGTCTTTACTCATCCCTCACTGAATTTACTTAGCTTCTGTTTGCCTTTCTTTTATAACCTTTGTTATCCCAATAACCTTAATTCTTATTGCATTGTTTCCTGGTTATACTTCTTTGATTGTATTTTCTTAGGTTTACGTCTTGGTTAAGAGTGTTGCTCCGTCATCCCCTCAGCAGTCTCAATTCTGAAACTACTGTTTATCTATGCACTGCTCAGACATAAACCTTTCTACCCCTTATATTTTTTTATTAGAAGTATATAGAGTTACAGTTGAGGGGGAAACATTATCAAAACAGTAGCAATCAATATATATAAACTTTGTTATCCAGGGGTAATGCCAAAACATGGATGACCACCTTGGGTTTTACCTGTTACAGTTTCCCCCAGAAGAACTCATGTGTTAAATGGGTAGCTCATGGAGGAATGACATCGGCTTCTGGGATGGTTCCCTCATATTCCCAATCTCCAGATACCCCTTATATTTTGACTTGAGATCTTAACCAGATATCTTGGGACCAGTACTAATTACATTAGTTTGAGAATCATTCACCACCCCCTCCAGTTTAGTCAACCTTTTTGCTCATTTGTTTCATTGCTGCTAGTAGTGTTCCTTTAAAAATTTTTGGTTATTATAAATTTAAGAGCCATTTCATTTTCAAGATTTTTTTTTTAAGAGAGAGGGAGAGAAAGAGAGAGAAAGAATCAATTTCATTTATTTTTCAATTTATCCTTTGTTTCTCTGTCACTTTGTGTATGTGGTGTTGGAGTTCAAACCTTGCCTCACGTATACCAGGCAAGCACTCCAATTGCTGAGCCACTGCTCCAGTCCCTCATTGCTATGTTTGAACTTTGGTATTAGCTGTCTTCTCATAGTTCATTGAAGGAGTAAGGGTAATGCATACCAAGTGAAGTTAAAGCCAATTCTAATGCAAAATCTTGGTCAAAAATCCCCCCCCCCCCCATTTCTTTACTTGTAATTTGCTTTGGTGATTACGTGTCTCCCATCCTCAATTTAGTATAATGTTGCTATTAATAGGTCCTATGGTCATTTTTTTCTGTTTCTGCACCCATCTTTCCTTTCAATTTGGTCATGTAATAGATTCTTCTTCTGTTGTGTTCTTTTGCCTCTGCTTTGATTATTAGAAACATAATATAATTATTGAGCTAAAACTTAGACATTTATTCCCCGTTTAGACTTGTGTATGTATGTATATATGTGTGTGTATATATATATATATATATAAAAATAAGGAGCATAATAGACATTTTTGTTCACTTAGTTTGCACACTAGGAGAAATATAAAACAATCACAAATATTTAGTTACAAATTGGGATAAGTACTATGAGGGAAATAAAAATAATGCAATATATTAAAATAATATGGCCTAATTTAAACTTGGTAATCAGGTGGCCTTCGTCTGAGACCTAAAAAATAGTTGAAATTTAAAATTAATGAGAAACAAGGGTATCAGAATGAACTTTACAGTCAGAGGGGAAAAAAAGCATGCAGAAATGCTCTTGAGATGTGAAGGAGCTTCTTTCGTTCATTTAATTGAATGAAAGCCTTCGTGACTGAATATAAAAAGTGATAATGGAGAGAATGAATAAATGAACTCAGCGAGATAAATCAGGTAGGGCCAAGGAAAAGAATTTCTATTGCAGCAGTGGAAGAAAACCATCAAGAGATTTTAAGTAAAGGAATGATCTGATTTACATTTTTAAAAAGCTCTCTATATTTTCTGTATGTCAAATAAATTTGGTGGTGCATGGAAAGTACAGGTAGTGAGGAAAAGAGCAGAAGAGAAATGGGATTAGAGGTTTGAGTGGTCCAGGCAAGTTATTTTCCCTTAGGGATTCTTCAACTTTCTGATTTGTTAATGGTAGTCTGACTTGTTTTAGTAATGTTGTTCATTTATACATGCTTGTGTATGCTTATTCTTATTTCTTTCAAAAAAATTCGTTGGATTGAAGTGAGTGTGTGTAGAGACATACTGTTCCATTGTCTTCGGTCCTCGGATTTTTAAAAATTACATACTGTAACCTAAAATGAAACTTTCTGGTTAAGTAGGCTTTGCATGTGACAGATTTTTTTGTTTTGTTTTAGATTCTATATTGACATATCATATTCATGATTTTTCATTTCATGATTTTTCCTCAAAGTTTGTGGGCAGTTACAGAGTGAGAAATTTTTAGAAATTCTTTTATATTTTTAATAATCAATAACCCTTAATAGTGAGGAAAGACAATATTTCAGACCCAATACATATAAGGAAAGAAGTGAAATGAAGGAAAGAGAGAGGAAAGTGGTGGCTCAAAAGTAACACAGGTTTATTCAGGAGAAACCTGCAGGTGGGGCCCAGTGGAGTCTGGAACCCACCTTCTGCTTACTGCCTAGGATAGCTATAGAGGGAATGAGGAGGGAGGGGGTCACAACAGGAATTTTCCTGGTAAAACTGGATTTTTCATTAGGGTGGGGATCCTCTGATAAGGGGCTGAAGCAATAGGTTCCCTTGAGGGCCCCAGTCTGTAGATTTTGAAACAGTGTGTTTGCTGTTTGGCTGAGTGTCTTTTGGTAATTTTTCCATACCCATCATTCCAGACTCTGAAGTGATATAATGAGTTGGGTCAAAATCAAACTTTTATGCAGTTACTGGGTAAATAGACATAAGTATTAATTTTGTCTATGAAGAAGATTCCCTGGTTAAAATTGAGGCAGCCAGAAAAGTGATAGGCAACAACTTGGTTTAGCTGAAGGCAGGGTCTTTTAGGGGAATTTTAACAGGAGTATAATGGGTGGTCACAGTGGGCTTGGAGATATCCGACAATGTGGTTGACACCTCAGGAAGTAGAGCTGACAGGGCTGTTTGAGGGGAAGGAAATGGCATAAGAGGATAAAAAAGTGTGAGAAGCTAAGGTGGGCATCAAAACAAATGGAGGCTTTGAATTTGGTTAGGGTGTTCCTGCCAAAAGTAGGAGATAGTCATCTACATGTGAGTGGGACTTTTTATTTAGGTAGTCAAAATCAAAAAGGTTTTAGCCTAGGGTTTTAGTGTAGGGTGGTGGGATCCCATTCTCTGTGGTTCCCATTTTCTGTCTGCCTACAGATAATCCATCTCCTGCCTCAACTGCCCTCAGAAGAGGTCCTTGACTGCCTTTGTGGGGAAAAGGGCAGTGACCATTCTGGCTTCTTCCATGCTGACCGTGAGGTGTTAGCTGTAACCAACTCTCGTGGAAACTCTCCAGAGTGTCTGTCTGAGGGGCCTTGCTAGAATTTGGGAGGCAGCTGCATGGAGGGTCATATTTTCATGACCACCTATTTCGTAATGGACTCTAAGCATCTCAGTGTCAGGGCAGTCCAGAGGTCCATGATGGTGGCAGTTGGCAGGTGACTGGACATGCTGTACACGTGGGAGAGATCATTATAGAACAGTAAATAATGCAACAAAATATTATTTTCTGCAAGCAATTAATACAAATCAGTGTTATCTTCCAGCCTTTTAAGACCATATAAATAGTAACTTATTAGAGCTTAAAGTGTGGTCTACATGTTATTTACTGGTGAGTGGAGGCCATTCATGACTTTAGAAATATTAGTAGAGTTTTTAGGAACACATTTATTTTTTTTAATGGTAGGTGTGCCTTTGAGTTGGGGAAAGCCATCTGATTTCTATAAGGTAGCTTTTTAAATATTGGAACTAAGCAGTCTTTCCAGTGAAGAACAGATTGAGTTTACCCATATAGGAGGTTAGGGAAATTTGTGGATTTCAGACTGACTTAGAACAAACTTGTGACTCTGGTAATATCTTCTATAACCCTTTCTTGATAATCACCCGGTTTTATTTACCTGTGGGAGAAATGACAAAAGTGTACATTTTGAGTTAAGTGTCTTTCCTTTTAAATGCTCATGTATGGCTGTGCTTTGGTTTTAACTCTCCTGCCAGGCTTTTAAGATCAAGATGGTCAAAATTGACTTTTGCCTATCTATTCCTAGGTCAGCTGAGATTCCTCAGGAGGCCACTCTTGGGGATGTGAGAGCCTTTTAGCTACTTTAGCCTTGCTCTACTGGTGGAGCCATCTGCCAGGATGAGTCAGGGCCTTGATGACTGTATATGTAGCTTCCTTTGGCAGCATCAGGTACATTTCCCTTTCCGGTGATCATCGTCTTTGCAGACTGTGCACTGCTTAGCTTAGATAAGTCCCATTGTCCCCTGAGTTTTGGCTGACCAAACAGGGTAAGGGCCAAAATGTTGACTTTTTTCATTAACTCTTTAACTTCCTTAACTTTGGTTTCCTGGTTTTGGTATTAAACATTGAGCAGGCCAGTTTCACCACTCTTAAGTGGGAGTACTATGTTAAAATTTTGTAGTTACCCCTTTTGTTTAATTAGGATCAATAAGAGTGCTTGAAGTTAGTGTTTTATCTTATCTGTCCTGTAAGTAGGTGGTGTGTCTTAACTCAGGTTTTTCTGTTAGAAGTAGTAGTTCTGCAAAATATTAATAGGCAACAGTTTTAAAGTTTTAAAGGAAAATACAATAATAAGAGTAAATGAACTTAATTCTAGTCTACTTTGGAATCATGAGGTGAGAGTCAAAGTCTTAACTCAGGCAAGGCAGGGCTATTGACAAATATTAAGTGTTTTATTTCTGAAGCTGATCTTTGCCTCTTAAAAGTGTAATCCTACAAAGTTCTCATGTATTATTTCTTGAGTCTATCTGAATATACATTTAGGAAGTGGTGTTAATGATCAGAAAAAGACTTAAGTCAACTCAAACCATCAGAAAAAGACTTAGTCAACTCAAACAGATATAAGTAGGCTTGCAAAAGGCAGTGTGGCTCTTCTATGTCAGATACAGTATATAAAAGAGAGCATTTATTTGTTACCTTGCCTGTAAACCTACATAAACTTTCATTTTACAAACTTTTACATAAAATTTAGATAAAGCTTGAATACTTATTTGACCTTAAGAGAAACCTTAAATAGTTTGCTGAGAAATGTGACATAGCCTGTTCACTAAGATCAGGCAGGCTTCCCTGCAGGTAAATTGCCTTTTGGAAAAAGAAAGCATGTGGCGTCAGCACAGCGGTGGGCGCATTTGATAGAATTATTCTCTTACCCTAATGTTCCCAACATTTACCTCCGTCCTTCCCTCCTAACATGGGGAGGGGGGGATGTTGCAACAAGATAGAGAAAGAGAAAGGAAAATAAGTGAATCATTCCCTGGAAGATTGATGGGTAGGATTTTGACTTAGGAGTCCTTAGTTCACATTAAAAAGTTATCTCAACCTGTTATCCAAGGAGCTGCCAAGTGAGACCCTGTTTCTCTCATAAGGTGAGAAGCCATGAAAGGAGATTAAAATGGAGATGGAGCTTCTGTGTGCTATCCATTGACTTTTCGGCCATCTCCAGAGATCTTGCATTTATAGCAGGGATTAGCCCTGCAGAGAATTAGGGTGCTACTAAGAGAGACCTCAGTTTCTTGATTGAATGGATTGCCATGAAAGGAAACTGAAGCAAGATCAGATTAACATTTTCTCCTCTAAGTCAGAGAGTGATTGATAAGTCTCACTCCAGCAAAGCCTTTCCCCTGAGTCTTGAGTCTGGCAGACAGGGTCTCGATATTTTTTTTTAATTTTTTTTAATTAGATGAACATGGAGTTACAATTGAGGGGGGAAACATTGTCAAACAATCAAGAACAAATGCATATATACTTAGTTAACCAAGGCTAATGCCATGTCATGGATGCCCAGCTTGGGTTCCCCCTTTTGCTGTTTCCCCCAGAAGACCCCCTGAGTTAAATGGATATCTCATGGAGGTCAGAGATCTCCTTTTTTTTTTTTTTTTTTTTTTAAAGAGAGAGGGACAGTGAGAAAGAGAGAAGGAAAGAAACAATTTTATTTAGTTTTTCCTGTAACTTTTGTTGCTCCAAGACTTTGCTGTGTACGTGGTGCTGGGGTTTGAACTCACAGACACACGCATGCTGGGCAAGCGCCGTAACTGCTGAGCCACTGCTCCAGCCCCCAGAGATCTCCTTCTGAGATGATTCCCCTATATTCCCACCCTCCAGTCTCCTAGATATTCTTCCTAAGCCCTCCCTCAATATTTTTGATAGAGGGAGAGAATGTATAAAATGGAGTAGAAACTCCTGGAAGAGAAGTAATAGAGCAAATGTCCATTTCATTCACCCTTCAGAAGATCCTGGGGAATCCCTGAAATGTAATACAGCGTGGCTGGGTTGGTTCTGTTTTGTAAATTTGAGGAATGAAATCCATGTACACAGAATCCTTGAGAGCAAAGTAACAGGATTTAGAGTAATAGAAAGGAAGCAGAATTCCCCAAAAGGGAGGGGTCCCAAGAGAGGGATCCCTTGAGGGGTTTTTTGGAAGAGAAAAATATGAAAAGTTGAGCAGTTTGGGGAGAGAGAAGGTCTGGAGTAGAGGTATCAGGCCTGGAATGGAGGCCTGGACATATGGGACCTTGGACCATTTGCCATTGTGGTAGAGAATTTAAGATTTCTGATAATTTGGGAGTCAAATGTGCCATTTTCAGGGAAGTAAATGTTACTGTTCAGCTTATATTGGGGCCAAGCAATATTACAGAAGAATACCAGCCTTTCAGGTTTGACTGTGTCTTGGAGACCCAGGGTCTGAATATGTTTTGGAAGGTACCACAAGGGGGTATCTCATTGAAGTTTTGGTGGGATCTGGTCTTGCTGGACAAGATGGATTGAGGAGGGCTCTCAAAGACTCCAGAAGGGAGAATGCCAGGAATCCAGAAGAGTCAGTGAGTCACTCACCCAGTAGGTTGTGGCCAGTGGCTAGTGGCCAGCAATGTGAATGGTCTCTATTGGAGCTACCAGAGGGAGAGGCGGTGGAGACAGAGAGATGGGGGGTGTGGGGGAGTACTACTGACCTAGTTGTGGTCAAGGGAAGACTCAGAGTAACTACCCTTGGTGAGAACCTTGAAATACTGGTCCCTGTTCAGACTATTTGCCATTTTGTTGTAGGAAGTTGTTAAGATCTGTTAGTGTTTTTGGATCAAAGGTTCTGAATTCTGGCCATTGAGTCTGGTTGTCTAATTTGTATTGAGGCCAAATTTAGGTGGTTAAAGCAGATAATGGAAAGGTGTGACAGAGGTGACAGGAGAAAACAAAGGGTCCTCTGTTTATTCCTTGGCAGAGGCATATCACTTGGGAGTGAGTGGGCTTTCCCCACTTCAAAGATCCCCAGGTGTGAGGGAGTCTCTAGCAGGGAGCATTTACAAGAGACTGGGAGTCTTACCTCTTCATTGAAATGATCAGTTGTGACCAGTGTTGCATGTGGGAACAAAATGGAGAATAAGTCTGTGATCTGGAGGTCTAGCCAGACAGAAAGAGGGAAGAGACAAGAATGAGGTTTCCAGAGGACACCAACTAAGAGCTCAGAAAAACTCTTGCTGCTGCTCCATTCATGTAGCAATAAGGCTGCAAAAATCTTGCCCTGGGAGGAGGTTGATTTCGGGTTGCATTACAGCTGCCCTTTATTTTTTTTTATTTATTTTTTTAAATTTTTTATTATTGAACACTATGCAGGTTTTTAACAAAATAATATAAAATGTGTATATATTCTGGATATTGCAATTACCCCCAGGAGTGCCCCCCCCAAATTACCCTCCCTTATCCCGCCCTTCCCCTTCCCACTATATCTCTAAAAAAAGTATTAGGTTGTAAAACATTACATCTTATCTGGATTTAACACATGCTTAATAGACCAACTTTCTCATTGTCCAGGGTCTAGTCCCCACCTCCACAGATGAGTGTAGACAATCGCCCCTTAGATCTCTGGGTTAAACTGATTTTACTCATCATGATCTCTTCCATAGCCATCCATTTACCTTTGAAGGCTGCAATATCATTGTTTCTAATTGCTGTGTAATATTCCATGGTATAAATGTACCACAGTTTTTGGATCCATTCTTCGAGTGAGGGACATCTGGGTTGTTTCCATAGCCTAGCAATAGTAAATTGTGCTGCTATGAACATAGATATTGCTGTGTCACTATAATGTGCTGATTCTAAGTTCCCTGGAAAGATACCCAGGAGTGGAATAGCAGGGTCATATGGTGGACACATCCCTAGTTTTTTGAGGATTCTCCACACTGCTTTCCAGAGGGGCTGTACCAATCTGCAGCTCCACCAACAGTGTGTTAGTGTGCCTATCTCTCCACATCCCCTCCAGCATCTATTATTGTTTATTTTCTTCATCTTTGCCATTCTGACTGGCGTAAGGTGATATCTTAATGTGGTTTTCATTTGCATTTCTCTGATTACTAGAGATTTGGAGCACTTTCTCATGTATTCATTGGCTTGATCAATGTCCTCTGGTGAGAAGTCTCTATTTTACAGCTGCCCTTTAGGTGTAGCAAACTTGGAGGGTGCTCTGCATCTGACATCTTGTATGAAGGGGAAGTAAAGAGTAAGGAAGAATTGAAAGGAGGAGAACAGGAGGGAGTATAATAAGTCCCTCTTCCCTTCAGGGTTTTGGTACCATTATGTAAGGAAAGAAAGAGGAGAGTGGCAACTCAATAGTAACACAGGTTTATTGGGAGAAACCTGCTTAGGGGGGCCCCTGCTGCTTACAGTCTGGGGTAGATATAGAGGGAATGAGGAGGGAGGGGTCACAACAGGAATTTTGCTGGTTAAACTGGGTTTTTCAGTAGGGTGGAGATTCTCTGATAAGGACCTGAGGTGATAGGTTCCATTGAGTGCTCTATCTAATCTGTAGATTTCAAAACAGTGAGTAGAGGGTTTGTTTCCTGTCTGAGTGGCTTCTGGTAATTTTCCGTATCCATCAATACGCTTTTAGATGACAACTGGACATCGCTAGGGAACCCTGTAGGCAGTTTGAAAATGTAAGAAAGAAAACAGCAGGTTTGGGCAGGAAAGATTTCTCAATTTATCACCATAATATACATGGAAGTACAGAAAAGCATTGTAAAGCACTGATACCAACAATACCAATAAAAAAGGAGTTAGAGAGGAAACAGGAAATATGAGTAATGTAAGGTTTTGAAAAAGGGGAAAAAGTAGGAAGTAGTTAATAATATCAAATACTACCAAGCTCCATAATGATGAAGGCTGATAATCACATCACAAAATGCTTATCGTTGATTTTTGAGATCATTATTTTGTTAATATCATGGAGACCCAGTGCCTTGTGTATATGGGGCACGTACTCTTCCACAGAGCAGCATTCCCAGCCCTCTGAAAGTATCTTGAGAGGGTAGAAAGGTTAATATTATATTTTTGTTTTATATTCAAATGGGGTTTTTAGAAGAATAAGAGAAATAAAAGGTTTCTTCTACATAGAGTTGGAGAATATTGGTAATAGAGCAACTTAAGTCTAAGAAGAGATGGGAATGTTGAAATCCAAAGTACAATTGTCAGTTTGAGGAAAGATAACTTAAGTTTGGAGTGAATATTGAGGCCAGGTAGATTTAGTTTATATAGTGATGAGGTGAAAATAAAGGTACACATTGATTTCATTCCAAGTATATTTTATGTAGATACATCGTTTATTTTGCTTTGTAAACGGTGAGCTCATTTGGCTATGGAATTAATGTACAGAAATATTACTATTAATATTTAATCCATTATCAGTTAGTTGATTGGGAATCTGTGCTTCCTCTGTCTATACAGTGCTTGAGTTGCATCAATTTATCTCTTGGTTTTTTCTTTTCCAGATGGCATTATTCTTTTTGTTTTTGTTTTTGAATTAAGAGAGAATCATTTCTATCAGTTATATTTATTTTTTTCATCTGGCCTTTGTTTGTCTGACACTTAGTTGTGTATGTGGTACTGGAGTCTGAACCTGGGTCCTCACACATGCCAGGCAAGCACTCCAACCACTAAGCCACTGCTCCAGCCCCCAGATGGTGTTATTCTTACTACCTTTCTCTCCTTTTCTATTTTAATCCAGCTTTTAACACATTTATATTCCTTTGCTTATTTTAGAAGAGATGACTCAGTTTAAAAATAACAAAGAAGTAGAACTTGAAGAATTGAAAAAAATCTTGGTAAGTATATTACCTTTCCTATTAATATATAGCATTTACCTTTTCAAATATTGAATCAACTGATTTATACTCTTACACTATAAGTATTTCATATTAATTTTCATCTAAAATATGAAAATATTTGGATTTAAAGCTACAATTTTATCTATATCAATTTTTTTTTTGGTACCAGGGATTGAACCCAGGGATGCTCAATCACTGAGCCACATTCCCAGCCCATTGTATTTTTTTATTTTGTGACAGAGTCTCATTAAGTTGCTTATGGCCTTGCTAAATTGCTGAGGCTGTTTTTGAACTTTTGCTCCTCTTGTCTCAGCCTATGAGCCATTAGGATTACAGGCATGAGCTACTATTAATTTTTATACATCTTGTTAACTGTCTTGGTCAAAGTGTTTTTATTGTTTAAATATATGTTGTGACATATTTAAATAAGATAAAATATGTATGTTATGTAGCTTACTGTAAATTTAACACATAAATATTATGCCACAAAGATCCAATTTGAAAAAATTGGATCCTATGTTTAGTGTTTAGGTTGAATAGTGTTTACTGAATTTGTAAGACAAGGCTTCATTATATTTTAATTGGTTTTGGTATATAGAGCATAGGTTGGTAAACATTTCCTTTATTTAATTTCCTTCTTGTGCTTTTTGAGGGATCAAACTCAGGGTCTTGCACATGCTAGGTCAACAGACACTCTACCATGGAGCTAAACCCTAGTCTGGAAAATTTTTCTATAAATGACTAGTAAATATTTTAGACTTTACGGGGTATATATAATCTGTGTTAATTCTCTTCTCCTTTCCCTTTGCTTCCCACACTTTTTCTTCTTAGTAACTTTATAAAAAGGTAAAAATCATTTTTAGCTTAAGGGTCTACAAAAAGAGAGTACCAACTGGATTATTTTTGCAGGCTATTGTTTGCTGGCCCCTGGTATAGGGGTCAATATTGTTTATGTCTATAGACATTTGATTTTGTGTTTATCTTTGCATTATCTGATTTGGCAGTTCCCAGTTTTTCCATCTCTTGGGATGCATTATTTCTGAGTACTAATCTGTTCTCCACTGAATTGCTTTTGTACGAACTTTTATAACAATATTTTGTATTGCTTTCAAACTTGCTAATGTATATTTCAAGTGTCATGTTAAATGTCATGGATTTACAAAACCTCTCTTGACACTCCAGGCTAGGTATAAGCTTCTGTATGGCTTATTTCCATAGCACCTTGAATTAACACTTATCACACATGAAATAAATTTATTTCCAGTATAATTATTTAAGGTTTTATTTACCGTTTAGTTTCCCTCTTGGCACAGTGGCTGGTACGTTTATGTGCTCAATAAATAAATAGTGGATACACATTTCAGTAAGGGCTATAAGCCTAGGTCCTATTTACCCTGTAATCCTAGTACATAGCACACCAACTGCTACTTTGTAAGCACTTTATACATATTTGCTGAATGAATTTTTTTTTTTTTTTGGGGTAGTCAGGGAGGGAGAGAGAGAAAGAGATAATCAGCTTTATTATTTTTTTTCTTTTCATCTGGCGTTTGTTTCTGCAAAACTTAGTTGTGTATATGGTGCTGGGATTTGAACCTGGGGCCTCATGCATGCCAGGCAAGCGATCCAACTGCTGAGCCCCCACTCTAGCCCCTTATTGAATGAATTCTTTTTTTTGTACTTCTTTTTTTTTTTTTTTTTTAACCTAGTTTTTTGTGTGTCTTTTGTTGCTCTAATACTTTGCCCTGTATGTGGTGCTGGAGTTTGAACCTGGATCCTCCTACATGTGAGATGAGAGCTGTTAACTGTTGAACTACTATTCCAGCTCTTTGTTGAATGAATTCTAAAACATTAATTTAGTATAGTGAATCTTTGAGATTCATTCCTACTGCAAGGACTGGCTTGGCATTTTGTTATATATGAACAGCAATAGAACATAATCAATTCCTTGGTCCTTAGGATAAGAATGCCTGGATTGGTATTCAGCTAGCTCTTTATCTTCTAGCTGTATGATTTAGAATAATTTACCCAAACTCCTCCTGGCTCAGTTTGTCCCATCTATGAAATGAGGCAAGTAATTGTATATATTTAATAGGGGAGTTATGAGGGATAAATAAGATCGTACATTTATTAATTCAGCAAGCATTTGTTGAATTACAATTATTCTACACTCTGGGGATATACTCTGGAGAGCAAATGCATATCTTGCCTTCATGGAACTACAGTCAGCAAATAGTCACTCATAAATACAGTCATTCAAATGTAATATCATAGTGGTGATAAAGGCAATCAAAGCATTAGTTCACAGTAGTACGAGGCCAATAAAAAGGATTTGAAGTTAGAGAAGTCAAGAGAGGCTTTTTTTTTTAAGAAGTAAAGATTTAATTGAAATCAGAGAAAGAAGGAAATAACATATCAAGCAGAGGAAACAAGTGCAAAAAGGTTCTTCTGTGGGAGGAAGTATGTTGTGTTTAAGACCAAGTGAAAGAAAAGGTGATATAAGATTAGGTTACAGAATTAGAGAGTAGGAACATGGCAGTTTTTGACCTTGTAAAGCATATCAAGGAAATTTTGTATTTATCCCAAGAGGAATGGAAGTTATAAAGAATTTTATCAGGGGTGACTTGATCAGATTTATATTTTAAAAAGCTCATTTGGCTTGCAGTATGGAGAATAATATATTAAAGTAGAATAGCTAAAAGTAGGCAGGCAATATATGAGGGGTTTTCGAGATGAGGCCAGATTCTCTGCTTCTGCTGACTGCACATCTCTGTAGCCAAAGTAGCTGGTTTCTAGTGTTTGCAGCTCTTCCCAGTTTAAACTGGGAATTTGGGCTTGGCTGTAGGTTTCTGCAGCTGAAATAGGGTTAGCAGCTATCCACCTATGTGTTGAGTGGTGCATTGCAGCTCTTGGTGTGGAAGTACACCCTGGGAATTTAGCACCAATTTTCTGGGTTCTTGTCTCATGAATTTGAAGAATGAAATTCTTGGACAACCATGGAAGGGAGGAGTAAAAGGAGTAGGATTCATTTAAGGAAGGAGAGCAGAGTCTGCAAGGCAGAGGGGTATCTGGAAGCAGGATACCATCTGATGTATGTTAAGCCAGGGTTTATATTGGTTTAAGTATGAGCCTTGATTAAGATGCCTATAAAATAGGCATTGAGAAAAGCACCAACATCATTGGTTAAACTCTATGTAAAGCAGGCATTGAAACTAAGCACCAAAGTCATTGGTTACAATTTATACAAAACAGGTAGCAAATCTTTCCTAGTTCCCATCTATGTCTACCCCCACCTCTGGAACAAAAGAATTGCTCCCACAGGTGAGCCTCAAGGTCTTTTGCATTTGAAGGCCCTGAGCTTTGCAAGTTAATGGCTTTCTACTGGCTAGTTTCTAGGTGTGGCTGAAGGGGACCCATGGTTCTGGCTACCTAGCCATTTTACTAACTCTCCTAAACTGTCTCACAATCATAGTAGCCAGAGGAGAGTGAATGGTAGCTCAGACAAGGAAGTTGTGGGAGGAATGAGGAAAAGTGGATGGTTTTGAGAGATGTTTAAATTTTAAACACTTTGGATTGATGTAGTGTTACTGGCAGTCAATCCACGGAGGCTGCCTTTATCCCAGCTAGCTGGATTCAGCAGTCACCCATGTAAGAAATAAGTAAATGATGGAAAAAGAAAAAATGAATTTTATGCAGTTTGATCAGACTAAGGAAAAGCAGCTAGATTGCTTCTCTACCAGTCCTACAGAAATGGTGGCAGTTTATAGAAACAAAAGACAGGTGATATGTGTATTTAGCTAGAATGTGCTTAGCCAGAGAATATATCAGTCTTAATTTTTTTTGATCCTTATTGTACTTACCATGAGTGAAGAGAAAAGGCTGAAAAAGAGAGTACAAGATGCAGAAAGAAAGGAACTAGACCTCAATAGATCAAGGAGATTTATTGAAATAGTTGTAGGGACACACTTTCCAAGTGGAAAATGGCCACTTGGCTTTCGGTTAGGTGATCTTTTAAGGGCTGAATTGGGGTAAGGGGGGATCACGGCAGGAATTTTTCTCGTTAAACTTGATTTTTCTCATAGGGTGGCTGTTTGAATTTTTCAGTAGGGTGGGGATCCTCTGATAAGGGCCCAAGGCAATACATTGCTATGAGGGGCTGAGTCTGTAGATTTGGAAACAGTGAGTAGGGGGTTTGCTGCCTGGCTGAGTGGTTTCTGGTAATTTTCTATATTCATCAATGAGGAGGTGTAGAAAACAGATATATAGTTATCTGGAAATCACTTTTAATTTCAAAGGGGGTCCCATCCAAATCCCTCCTCTTTATTTCATCCCTCAATCTTGAGGGAATGGGGCTTCATATTATCTGACTGGCAATTTATTGTTGGATATATGTGCAGATTCCATCAAGGAACTTGAATGTAAGGAGACAGATGCTTATTTCTGAAAGTGTCAGAGTCTGATATGTACACTTCCTCCACTTAAGGGAAAGACTTTAGTTTTAGTTTGTGCAAGAACTCTTTCCATAACCTCCAGGCTGTTTATTTTTGGTGGAATTTGAGAAGTGATTCATGAGATTTCCCCCCCTTGTCTCAGAACAATTTCTTCTCAAGACTTTGGTGATTATTTGCCAAGCAGGTTGGTCCCACACTGCAGGAGCTTTATCCTGTTCTTTGATGGCATTGGTCCCATGTTGGATGAAGAAGCAACAGTTTGAATCAGTGTCAGAAGACTTGTTCTTAGCCAATTTTAAGCAACAGATTTTTTTGGAAAGATAGACTCTTCGACCAAAAAAATAACATATATAAAACATTAATAATAACATAGCAATCCAGTTTGTATTATAGATTGGAAGTAATTAAAATAATCTCTTTAGTTCTGTCATCCTTTTAAAAATAATTTTTTTTTAATTTTTTTTTCCGCCCTCCATTTAATTGTGTATGTAGTGCTGGGGATTGAACCTGGGTCCTCATGCATACCAGGCAAGTGCTCTACTGATGTGCTAATTCTACAGCCCCCTAGTTCTATCATCTTTATCCAGAGAAAATCAACTTTTCAGTAAAAGTAGTCCTATCAGATCTGCACTAAAGAGTGCCTATTAGCTAAAGTCCTTAGGCAAATCAAGGTTAACAGCCCTCTGGGTAAAATACCACATTCCAGAACATGTGTTATATTCTGTTGAACCACAAAAACCTTGATCTCAGTCTATAAGAATTAACATCATTCCACCAATTAAGAAAAAAAATGTATTTAAATGTGTTATCTAAATCACAAGGCAAATAATACAATGGAAAAAGCCCCTTTAAAATAGCTAGTCTTACACATATCCTATTTCAAAATCTTCAACCTTAAATTTGTTTTGCGATGGAGGATCAATAAAGCAGGATTGCCCATTTAAATATAGAGATACGGTTCATGTTATCTAAAAAGGCTGCAAACAATATAAGATATTATTATTACATAGAGCTTAATAACTTATCAAGATAATTTATCACCGTAGTATGTTGACAAAAATCATTATTTACGGTATTATATTTGGACTATCAGACTTTTAAAGCTTTAGAGTATTTGTATCAGCAAAACATACCTTATTATTGTAAAATAGTAGTTCATTTAGCCAGAGTTGTAAACCAAAAATAGCCTTTAGAACAAATGAGGAGTTGAATAAACCCTGCTGCATGTAGGACTTAATTGTTTTAAGCAATCAAAAAACAAATCAGCAGAAAACAGGAAATTAACTTGATAGAACATAAAATGTAGTGCTTAACCATGGAGCTACATCCACAGCCATTTATTTACTCATTTTGTATTTTTTTTATTAGTGCATTAAAGTTGTACATAATGATGGGATTTATTGTTACATATTTATACATGCACGCAATATAACAATATAATTTGTCCAATATGCACCCCAGTGCTCCTCCCCTCTCACCTCCTATCCCCTGGTCCCTTGCTTCTGATGATTGTCCTTTGAATTTATTTATTTGTTTATTTATTTAGTTAGTTATTTTACTGGTCCCATTTATATTGATTATGTGGGAATTATGTAGTTTCCTAGAAGTGCAAAATTTATTTTTCCTTTCTGCCTTTATCCCTCCCTTTTTTCCCCTACTGTCATCCTTCTCTTTCCCCTTCTGCTTTTATTACTGGATTTCCCTTTGTTCTTCTATTAATTTGTATTTGAATGGTTCTTTAAGAAATAATATTCTAGGCACAGTGGCCCGTGCCTATAATCCCGGTGGCTCCAGAGGCTGAGTCAGCAGGAGCATAAGCCAGCCTCAGCAACTTAGTGAGACCCTGTTTCAAAGTAAAATATAAAGGCTCTATGGTTAAGCACCCCTGGTTTCAATCCCTGGTACAAAAAAAAAAAAAAAAAAAGGAATCTTATCCCTCCCTCCCTCTTTCCTTTCCTTTATTTTACTTTAGCTTCCACAAATGAGAGAAAATATATGACTTTGAGTTTCTGTGTTTGGCTAATTTCATGTAGCATGATATTCTCCATTTCCATGCATTTGCCAGCAGATGCCAAAATTTCATTGTTCCTAATAGCTGAGTAGAGCTCCATTGTGTGTGTGTGTATACATATATATATATACACCAAAATTTCTTAATCCACTCATCTAATGATGGGTATCTGGGTTGATTCCATAATTTAGCTGTTGTGAATTGTGCTTCTATAAGAATTGATTTCACTGTGTTGCTTTAGTATGCTGATTTTAAGTTCTTTGGGAAGATCCCCACGAGTATGATAGCTGAGTCATATGGTAGTTCCATCCCTAGTTTTTTGAGGAATCTCCACAAAGCTTTTCAGAGTGGTTGAACTAGTCTGCAGTCCCACCAACAATGTAGAAGTCTTCCTTTCTCCCCACAACCTTGCCAGAATTTATTATTGTTTGTGATCTTGATATTTGCCATTCTAACTGGAGGAAGGTGAAATCTTAACATAGTTTTGATTTGCATTTCTCTTATTGCTCTTATCACTAGAGATGTTGAACCTTTTTTCATACTTTTTTTTTTTTTTTTGGCCATTTGTGTTTCTTTTGTTGATAAATTTCTATTTAGTTCTTTAGCCCTTTTTGGTGGTTGGTTTATTTGGGTGGTTTTTTTTTTAATATATAGTTCTGTGTGTTAGTCTTCTATTAGAGGAGTAGCTGGCTAAGATTTTCTCCCATTCTGTGGGTTCTCTCTTTACAGTCTTATAGCTGTGCAGAAGTTTTTTAGTTTAATGGCATCCAACTTATTGATTATTGGTTTTATTTCTTGTACTTTGTATATACCACAATTTCTTAATCCATTCATCTAGTGACAATCCCCAGCCCTTTTTATATTTTATTTTGAGATAGGGTCTCGGTAGATTGATTAGGGCTTCACTAAATTGCTGAGGCTGGCTTTGAACTTGCATTCCTCCTGTGTCAGCTTTCCAAGTCGCTGGGATTACAGGTATGTACCACCTGTTAGAAATAATAAGAATTCACAGTGAGTCAAACATATGGTCAAGGCACAGTTTACTTCTACTGAAAGGTGCAGTCTCAAAGGGGATATGGCGAGGAAGCACACCTGGGCAGGGAGTCCACCTTCTTCTATCTCTAATCTGATATAGTGCTGCCTTTCTTTGTCTTTGGAAGAGCTCAGGGGTATAATCTACCCAACTGGCTAACATAAAACTGGGGCAGGTACAGAAAAGGACCACAGGTGTAATGGGATACATGTTAGGGAGTTGAAAAATGGCTTCTTTCTGACCACACAAGGTTTCCTTTTACATGTGAAACTTAAGTTACAGTAAATATGCCCATGTTGTATTATAGGTTTAACTTGATAGAAAATATAAATATTACAGTTCCCCCTCTTATATGATCCATATAAAGTCTTTTCTTCAAATTTGGATATAATTTTTTGATATTCATGTTCAGCTATATCTAATACTGGAGGATTATTTTGATGTAAAACTGAAAATTCTTTAGAGCTGCTTCTATCAATCTTGAATTGATCGGGGAACTGCCAGGGTTCTAAGGGTAGGTGGTTGGATGGTCTTTGGGGGCTCTTGCCTTAGGCCTATTGCTGCCTGGAACAACAATGACAGGGTATTGCAAGAATTAATTTCCCCAGGCTGTGCTTTTCTGAAAGAGGGATATCATGCATCTCATGCCTATAGGGTCTGAGGTCCAGCCAAGGGGAATGGGACCACTTAAGCTTTCTATCTCCCTGTTGAACAAGCATAATAGTTGCTTTTATTTAATGAGTAAACAGAATATTTAATCCTGTCCATCCAGGCATTTGTCTCTTATGCCCAATTTCCATTTTAAGAATTTGTTGTAAGTTTTTTACTTCTAAGGTAACCTTGGTAAAATCATTATTAGACTGAATATTGGACTAATTGAGGGAGTGGATAAAATGAATAAAATGGAAAATAGGGGCTGTGCTTGGAGGGCAGCCTCTTTAGCTGCTTCATCTGCTAGTCTGTTGTCTTGGGTCTCTGTGCTGTGACCGCTTTGGTGTCCTGGCATATGTATAATAACTATTTATTCTGGTAATAATAGGCTTTCCAGGACTTGAATAATTATTTCTTTATATATTAGCTCTTTTCCCTTATTATTGTCACATTCAGTCCAAATTTTCTAAAAGTATGGACAATTCCAAAGGCATATTTAGAATCTGTGTAGATAGTTCCTTCTTTTCCTTTTTAGAAATTTAGGGCTTGGTTAAGGGCAAATAGTTCACAGATCTGTTCAGACCATTTGAAGGGTAACCTTCCTTATTTTATTATTTTTGATTACATTCTGTGTACTACAGAATATCCATTATGTCTCTTTCCTTGGATAATTTGGGAGGACCCATCTGCAAAGATTCTAAGGCCTGTTGTCTTTTAGGGTATCTTGATTGAGACCCTTTTTGTCCCTGATTTTTAGGGTCTGATTTTGCAGAGTTACTTGTTCTGTAGTGGAGAGCATAATTTTGGCCATTTGTTTCTGCCTCTGTTGATGCCTCTTTATGTGTATACCTTTTGAGTTTCACCATTTTTAGTAATTTTAAGAGGAAAGAGGATTTTAGGTCCCTTTCTCCAACAGAGAGTATTTTTTATCTCTTCCTGACTATTAGGACTTTTATTGCTTATATACTCTATCAATAATTGACATATTCAACTTTCATCTGCCCCAAACTTTGGCACAAATACTGACAGCTTTAAAATAGGCTCCAGAGTCCAGAAAAAACAAGAATATCTTATCATCTTTGGTTTCTCTTTTATATTTGTCCTAGCATTATCGTTCCAGTATTTTAGCATGTATCCCAGAGGGCTCTCTAGGGGAATTTCATTGTCTTTTTCCCTGATAGCCTCCTTTTTCTCTACAGTAGAATTTTTGTTTCCTAACCCATTCCCTGGGTGTGAATTGTCTTTTGAGTCTCAAGAGGTGTAGCTATCCTCTTTAATGAAGGTTTCTTTTGTCCCTTTCCCCACTGCTTCCTTCCGGCTGGATTGGTTGTAGGTTACTGGCACTGTGGATTGGGAATTCGTACACTTGCTTCATGTCCTAGACGTGTCTCACTCTGGCACACTCACAAAACGTCCATGGGATATCCGGCCACCAAGGAAGTACTTTGCATTCAAGTTCAAGAATAAATTTTTTCTACCTTGTTTGTGCACAAAGTTGCCTGGTCCCTGGGTGCCTTCTTGGGTGCCTTCCCTGTATTGTTGGTCCACCTCCAATATGGAGTTCTTTGTCAGTCCCATGAATCACAACTCTCTCTCCCACTTAAGGCCACCACAATAAAGCAGCAGGATGTAACTTTTCTATGGAGAGGGACTCCTGTGACCCCTAGGCAATGTATGGAGTCCCACAGCAGGTGCCAAAATTGTTAGAAATACCAAGGTGTCACAATGAATCAAACACGTGGTCAGAAGTGGGTCAGCAAGGCAGTTTACTTCTGAAAATGGGGATGCTCTCAAAGGGGATCTGGCAAGCAAGCATACCTAGACAGATAGTCCACTTGCTCTTATCTCTAACCTGAAACAGCAGTGCTGCCATTCACTCTTGATTGGAAGAGGTCAGGGGTATAATCTGTGACATTGGCTAATATAAAATTGGGATGAGTATTGAAAAGAGCTTCAGATGTAGTGGGATACCTGTTAGGGAGCTGAAAAATGGCTTCTTTCTTACCATATGGTTTTTTTTTACATGTGAAACTTAAGTTATGGTAAATATGCCTATGTTGTATTACAGGTTTAACTTTGATAGAAAAGAAAACAAATCTTACAGCACTTGGTAAAATGTTTGTTCTTTAATTCAGTTTTTAAAAACTTTGCCAAGAGTTGATCAATCATTGCCAAATTGTTGGATCCTACCTATAAGACATTTTAAAAGTTATCTAAAATTTCTCAAGAATTTAAGCATTAATCTAAAACACCAAGACTCATTATTATCCTGTCTTTAGGTACATAAAAATGGAGAAAGAGACATTCAAAATAATATAAAGTCTGAAGAGAGGGGAAATACACCCAGGCATGATGACATATTAGAAAGATACATCTACATTTGCTATTAAAATGATTCTTTTTTATTTTTTTTAGTGAGAAAAGTTTCTGCACATTTAATTGAAGCAAATTAGACTAGACATCAGGCATAGGCACAAGATCAACAGCTTGGAGTATCATAATAAAAGGCAGTAGAACAACATTTTAAACTCATTTTAACAGCTAGCTGTCTTTAAATTGCCCATGGACATAGAAAGCGTCAAACATTAGATCTTAAATCCTTAGAGCCAAATTTTCCAAATGGTAAGTAGGTCAGTGTAAGGAAAGAAGTGAATGTGAAGTGGGACAAAGAAGGCCCAGACACCAGAGAAGTGTTTAGGAAAACAGATTCAATAAATGCTGCTGCATTTAGACCAGGGCGAACTCTGCTCTTCTGATGGGTATAAAACAGAATTCTCAGTAATTTATACCTTTAGGAGGTTGTAATTGATTACATTTGGAGAGTACAAAGGCAAGGAGCACATATGTCTGCAAGACAGCCTCAATCAGAGGTTTCCCAGAGAAGGGTGAGATGGGCAAGGGTTAAAAGGATCTCCATAAGGCTCTTAAGGAAACTCAGAAGATACTCCTTACCCCATAACCAGGTGTGAAACCTAAAATGTGGAGTGGAGTATCTCAGAAGAAGACCCCTGTAAGGGAGGGGAGATTTTTTTTATTATTATGTTTGGAGAGCTCTCCCCCTCATTATATATTTTCAGGGGGATCTTCTACCACTGTGTTAGCAACTACCCAGCTAAGAGCTAGGTTTTTCCCCCTGCTACTGTTGAGTGGTGCATTGCAGCTCTTGGTATTGAAGCACATCCTGGGAATTCAACGCCAATCTTCTTCTGGGTTCTTGTCTCACAAATTTGAAGAATAATATCCATGGACAACCACAGAAGGAAGGAGTAAAGGGAGTACGATTCATTTAAGGAAGGAGAGCAGAGTCTCTGCAAGGTGGAGGGGTATGTGGAAGCAGGATATCATCTTATGTGTGTTTGGCCAGGTTTATATTGGTTTTGGATATGAGCCTTGATTAAGATTTATGTAAAGCAGGCACTGAGAAAGACATCAACATCATTAAACTGTATGTAAAACAGGCTTTGAAACTAAGCACCAAAGTCATTGGTTAAAATCTATGTAAAACAGGTAGCAAATCTTTCCTAGCTTCCATCTGTGTCTACCTCACTTCTTAGTTTTTCCACCTTTGGAGCAAAGGAGTTGCTCCCATAGATGAGCCTCCTGGTCTTTTACATTTGAAGGCCTTGAGCATGCCCTTTAGTCTCTCTCTACTGGTTAGCTTCTAGGTGTGATTGAATGGGGCCCATGGTCCTGACTACCTAGCCATTTTATTATCTCTCCTCATTTGTATCAATGGCCTATGTAGCCTGGCCCATAACAATTCTGTTAGAAGGAGTACTTCTTAAAAAACTAATAGGCAAAAGTTATAAAGTTCTATAAGGAAAATACAACATGAAATTAACAAGATCAAAAACATAATTCACATAATTCACTTTGAACCAAGAAACATAGTTTCTATAACACTAACACATCTTTGGTATCTCTTTTGCCTCCTCAAAGAATTTGTCAACTCAATCACAAATGAACTTCTTAACAAATTTTACTTTCTTTTAAAATTCTCTTATAATCTTTCATATCTTTTATAATTTAACCAAACCTTTACTTAGTTTTGTATTATATCCTTTGGTTATTTTCAGATTACAGAAATCTTTACAACAAAAATCTATCTATTGAACAAAAACTTTAAATAAGCTTTAGTCTGCTTTGGAGCCATCCTAAATATGGAGCTATAAGATGGAGTTATAGTTTAGTTATAGTTAGTTATAGTTCCCCAAGAGTTATCTCTCCCTGTCCTCCAATGGTATTTGAGCCAGAATTGAGTACAAGAAAAATTAGGCATTTACCCCAGGCTTTGAAGGTCAGAGGAATTCCAGGGTATGAGTGCTTGTGCCAAATGTAGTATTACCCATCTGAAAGACAAAGGGTTAAGAAGGTATCCCTTTATCCCCTATGACCTCAAAGTCTTTTGGCAACCACCTCTTGAGGCCTGGCTAGGATTTGAACAGGTTGGATATAGCTGTTCCTTACAAACACATGATCCCATATTCCTTTTCTTTTTGTCCTTTCCCTCTTAAACAGATACCAACTTTTTTTTTTTTGCAGGGTATTATTTATCCCCAGTTATAGAAGTATTGTGGATGGGTTTGAGCATCCCAGAGGAGACAGGCCAATAGCTTCTTGGCTGTTGTGCTAAGAAAGAGATATGTTCTTGAGAGCTGTGTGCCCTGGACAAATTTTAAGTCTTTCTGGCTGTTTATATTTGCCATCATACTCATAATTAGGGCCACCTAAGTTCTGCCTTAGTTGCTGTATAAAAGATTCTAATTTATGTAGCCAGGGATGATATCCCCACTGCAATAGACTCCAAATTTGAGACCCTTAACCTAGTACATGGTGGGGGCAGTGGACATAGTGTCACAGAACAGTTGAAATGATGAAAGCCATGGGTTTTGTGCCCCCCCCTAGGGAAAATGGCAGGATTAGAAACTTAGAAACTTATTATTCCCAAGAGTGATGCTGGTTTGGTAGAAGTTGGGTTCATGAATAAAACTTATCAATCCCTGGAGGCACAGAGGGATTGATAAGTTTTATTCATGAAGCCAGAGTTTTGAGATGAGACTAGATTTCCAATTTCACCAATTTCCTTCTGGGTTCTTGTCTTGCAAATTTGAAGAATAAATTCCACAGATAATAATGGAAGAATAAACGGAGCAGGATTTATTAAAGTGAGAAGTGATAAAAACCGCCATGCAGGAGGAGGTCAGAAAGCCCATTTTGGTGGGCTAATTGAGGGGCTTATATGGTTCTGGGTAGAGCATAAAGCAAAATCTGTTAAACAGGCATTGAAAAAGTATCAAGGCTCTTGGGTATGTCCTACAAGGTTTTAATCCTTCCTATAACTCCTATCTGGGTTCACCCCCATCTTGTACCCCCCTCCCCCACCTCTGGGACGAAAGAGTTGGCTACAGAAGTTCCAATAGGTAAGCCTCAAGATCTTTTACATTTGAGATAGGCCTTGATGGTACCCATTAATATTTTTCTGTGGTTTGTCTCCTTAATATGGTCTCTGCATTTGAACAAGACTGCAATTGGGGCCCATCACTTCTGATTCCTGACTATTGACTATTCTTATTTGTTACTCCAGCAAAGCCTTTCCCCTGAGTCTTGAGTCTGGCAGCA
Organism: Aplodontia rufa; assembly: GCA_004027875.1. Taxonomy (NCBI): domain Eukaryota; kingdom Metazoa; phylum Chordata; class Mammalia; order Rodentia; family Aplodontiidae; genus Aplodontia; species Aplodontia rufa. The sequence goes on from PVKS010005948.1 coordinate 45,156, forward strand.
GCACTATCTGCTTTTAAATGGCTTGTAGAGTCCTGATATTTTTATTAGAATGTAAAATGAGTATAGAACTCCTGGAAGAAAAGCAAAGTGATACAGCATTAGTCCATTTCTCTCACCCTTCTGAAGAGGCCTATACGGGCCACCAAGATAAAACAAACCAGAGTTTTGAGATGAATCTAAATCCACTGCTTTGTATATCCATTTGCCTGTATTTCAGTGTCTTGATCACTGTAGCTTCATAGTAAGTTTTAGATCTGGGTAGTATGATTTTGTCCAGCTTTATTATTCATTTTGTAGATTGTTTTAGCAATTCTAATTCTTTTACTTTTAAGTTGTATAGTAAGGTTTTCTATATCTAAGAATCCTTGCTGAGATTTTGATTGAAATTGTGTGAAATGTCAATTCAACTCAAATCTATATATCATTAATAGTCTTTTTTTTTTTTTTTTTTTTTGAGAACAGGACAGTGAGAGAGAGAAAGGGAATAAATTTTATTTGGTTTTTCATGTGGCTTTTGTTGCTGTAACACTTCATTGTGTACGTGGTGCTGGAATTCCTTGCGCATGCCAGGCAAGCATCATAACCACTGAGCTACCATACCACTCCAGCCTCATCATTACTAGTCTTCTAATACAATATTGGTTTCCACTTATATAGATCTTTGATTTCTTACATTACAATTTTGAAATTTCATCATACAGATCCTGTACTTATGATGTTAGATTTTTTTTTTTTTTACCCAGGTATTTTTGCAGGCAGCTAAAGAATTTAAAAATATCTTTCCCTATTCAACATTAAAAGTAGATGGAGGGGCTGGAGTGGTGGCTCAGAGGTTTCGGCGCTTGCCTGGCAAGCACGAGGACCCGGGTTCAAACCCCAGCACCACGTACACAACTGAGTGTTGGAGCAACTAAGGCCATGTGAAAAACTAAATAAAGTTGTTTCTCTCTTTCTCTGTCTCTCACTGTCCCTCTCTCTTTAAAAAAAAAAAAAAAAAAAAAAGTAGATGGAAATATGATAGTTTATACATTTGTATCCTGAGATCCTGTTAAATTCATCTTTTAGTCCTAGGAATTTTATTATTGGGCAGAGAATCATATTGCCTGCAAATAGGGACAATATGTTATTGTCTGCAATCATATATTCTGCATATAGTACAACATTTCTTTCTAATTTATATACATTGTCTTCCTTTTTATTGCTGTATTGAAATGTCTCATTCCTTAAATTATGAATAGGAGTGGTGAACATGTACATCTCTGATATTTTGATCTAAACTGTGATTCGGTTATAAGTTTTGTTTTGTTTTGTAGAAAGTTTCCTTCTGTTCCTAGTTCATTGAGAGTTTTTATTATGAACCAGTGTTGAACTTTGTCATGCTTTTTCTGTATAAATTGATGTGGTCATGTGGCTTTTCTTCTTTAGACTTAATATATGATGCATTATATAGAATGGTTTGCAAATTTTCCATGTTATTACATTTTATTTGTTAATATTTTGTTGAGAATTTTTATATTTAGGTTCATAAGAGATAATGATTGTGTTATTGAAAGGGAAAGAGGCTGAAAAGGAGGGTATGAGGCGCAGAAAGAAAGGATCCATACCTCAGCAGATCAAGATGATTTATTGAAATAGTTGCAGGAACACACTTTCCAAGTGGAAAATGGTGCTCTAGCTTTCCGATAGATGGTCTTTTTGGACTGATTTTGGGCGGGGGGTCACTGCAGGAATTTTCTGGTCAAACTGTTTATTTTAGTAGAGTGGGGATCCTCTGATAAGGGCCTGAGAGGCTAGGTTCTGATAAGGGCTAAATCTGTCACCTTCAGTGTAAAGGAGCCTGTAAACTTCAAAACAGTGAGCAGGGGATATGCTGCCTGACTGGTCTTTGGCAATCTTCCTCATCCATCAGTTATGATTTAGATTAGGTGTCTCCAAAAGCTCATGTGTGAGGCAATGTAAGAAAGCTGAGATGAAGTGATTGGGTTATAAGAAATTTAACCTAATAAATACATTGATCCCCTGATAGGGATTAACTTGTTTACTGTAGGGGTCCTTTGGGGCATGATTTTGGGATTTATATTTTGTGCTGGTGAGGAGAGCTTACTCTGTTTCCTAGTGCCATGTCCCCAGCTACTCTCCCGTGCCACACTTTTCTGTCTTGATATTCATATTCTGCTTCTCCTTGAGCCCCAAAGAATGAAGCTGGCTGGCTGTGGACTGAGACCTCTGAAGCCATGACCCTCAAAATAAACTTTTCCTCTTATAATTGTTCTGTCACATCTTTTGGTTACAGCAGTGAAAAAGCTGACTAAAATAGATCAGTAGTTTTATTTTCTCATATTGTCCATGGTTTTAGAGTCAGGGTAATGTTGGCATCATTAAATACTCAATACTTCTAATTGATTTCTTTTCTTCTGAAATATATTGTGTAGCATTGGTGTTATTTCTTCTTTAAATATTTGGTAGAAATCTCCAGTGAAACTATGGGTCTCACTATTTGTTTTAGCAATGTTTGAAGCTTTAATTTAATTTCTTTTATTGTTATGAAACTGTTAAGTCTACCTGGCTTATTTTGAGTGATTTTGGAAGTATTTGCTTTCCAAGCAATTAGTTTATTTACTCAAGTTGTTAAATTTCTGTGGATAGTGTTGTTCGTAGCATTCCTTATTATTTTTTTCTTTTTCTTTTCGTTTTTTTTTTTTAAAGAGGTCAGTGAGAGAGAGAAACAGAGAATCAATTTTTATTTATTTTTTTACATGACTTTTCATTGCTCTGACACTTAGTTGTGTAGGTGGGTGCTGGGGTTTGAACCCGTGTACTTGCGCATACCAGGCAAGCGCTATAACTACCCAGCCACTGCTGCAGCCCCCTCCTTATTCTTGAAATGTTTCTGGAGTATTATTCTTCCTTTTATTGCTGATGTTATTTTTGTCTTTTTTCAATCTTGATAGAGGTTTATTCATTTTATTGATCTTTACAAATAGCGACTTTTTTCCTCTTATTGTTTTTCTTTTCTCAGTATGATTGACTTCTTTTTATTGTTTTCTTTTTTCTTCATACTCTGTGTTGATTTTGTTCTTTTTCTAGGTTTTTATATTATTGTTTTTAAACTCTTCTATTATATAAGCATTTTACTTCTATAAATTGCCCTCTAATCATCTCTTTAACTCCTTCTTTTTTTTTTTTTTTAAAGAAAGTGGGACAGTGAGAGACAGAAAGAGAGAAGCAATTTAGCAATTTTTATTTAATTTTCCATATGACCTTCATTTCTCTAAGACTTCATTGTGTACATGATGCTGGGGGTTCAAACCCACATACTTGCACATGCCGGGTAAACTCTGTAACTGCCGAGCCACCGATCTAACTCAAAACTCTTGACTTTTTTTTTTTTTTTTTTTAAGGACAGCGGGACAGTGCGAGAGAGAGAGACAGAGACAGAATCAATTTTTTTAATTTAGTTTTTCATGTAGCTTACATTGCTCCCACTGTTAGTTGTGTACATGGATCCTGGGGTTTGAACCTGTGTGCTTGCGCATGCCGAGCAAGCTCTATAACTGCCGAGCCACACTTCAGTCCCACCTCTTTAGCTTCTTAACACAAATTCTAATATATTAATTTTCATTTTCATTTATGTTAAAATATTTTCTATTTTCCCTTGGGATTTTTTCCTTCACCATGGGATTATTTAGAAGTATGTTGCTTAACTTCCATCTATTTAGAGATTTTTCCTCTTTTATTATTTCTTTCTAGTTTAACTTCATTATAGTCAGAAAATGTACTTCAACTTATTTTTATTTGATAAGGCTTGTTTTCTAAATCAGGAGATAGTATTTCTTAGTTAATGTTCTATGTGTACTTGAAAAAGATGTGCATTCTGCTATTGTTAGGTACTGTGTTCTGTATAATGTCATGTCCAGTTGTTTCATGGTGCTTGTGCAAATCTGTGAGTTTTTAATTGATATTTTGAATCCATTAATTGATACTGGTATTAAAATCTGTTATGCTTTTGAAATGGGTGATTTCTCTTTTTAATTCTGTCAATGTACACTGTAGGCATTTTAAATTTCTGCTATATGCCTTACATTTAATAAAATCATATCCTTCTAATGAATGGAGCTATTGATCATTATTAATGTCTTCTTTATTTCTGATAGTACTTTTTTGTCTTAAAGTCTATTTTAATTGATACTGTAATATCCACTCCATGTTTCTCATGCTTATTATTCACATTACATATATTTTCAACCTGTGTTAGTCTCTTTCTTTTTTTATAAATGGCTCTGCCAGGCTTGTGTATTTGAACATATCTTTATAGATGTAGCCTACATGTAATTGGGTCTTCGTTTTTTTCAAAGAGAGAGAGGGACAGAGAGAGAGAAAGAGACAGAATCAATTTTATTTAGTTTTCTATGTGGCCTTTGTTGCTCTGACACTTTGTTGTTGTGTACATGGTGCTAGGGTTTGAGCCCATGTCCTCAGGCATGCTAGGCAGGCACCGTATCCGCTGAGGCAACACTCCAGCCCTGGGTCTTCATTTTTCATCCATTATGACAATCTATGCTTTTTGGAGAGCTTAGATCATTATCATTATTACTATTTTTAAAGAGAGAGGGACAGTGAGATAGAATCAATTTTATTTAGTTTTCATCTGGTTTTCTTTGCTCTGATACTTTGTTGTGTATGTGGTGCTGGGGTGTGAACCCACATCCTTGTGTATGCCAGGCAAGTGCTGTAACTGTTGAGCCACTGTTCCGGCCCAGGAGCTTAGATTATTAATATTTTTTAAAATTGTCATTTGAATGTTGATTGATGTGGTCTGTTAAAATCATCATTTAAAAATCTGTTTTCCATGTTTCTTTTTTTTTCCTCCTGTGATTCAAAGTCTCTCCCTTCTTTTGGGCTATTTGAATATTTTTTGTTATTCCATTTTTATGTATCAGCATTTTACCTATACCTCTTTACATTTATTTCCATGGTTGCTCTAGTGATTATAATGTATCCATTGCTTTGGCTACCTTGAGATAATATTGTACTAATTCATGTAAAATGTCAAGACTTGGGGTTGGGGATTTAGCTCAGTGGCAGAGCGCTTGCTTAGCATGGGCAAGGTCCTGATTTCCTTCCTCAGCCCTTAAAAAAAAAAAAAAAGTCAAGACCTTTGACTATGTATTTGGGTGTATATGTATATGTTTTCCTTTCTGAATATATCATTTATTTAATCTTCATATACAAAAGATATTTTTGCTGGCTATGGAATTGTGTGTTTATGGGGCTTTTTTTCTTTCAGCACCTTAAAGATGATGTTTTATTGTCTTATATCTCTCCATTTTCCAATTAGAAATCCACAAACGTACTGTCTAGATTTTCTACCTAACTTTGTTTTTCCTCCCACATTTTGAATTGGTGCATTATGGTTTTACCTAATGATAGGGTATGTTGTTACATATTCATCCATGCACATGATATAGCTATATAATTTGTCTAATATCACTCCTTTGCATTTTCCCCATGCCTCCCCTTCTCCCACCTCTCCTCCCTTTCCTTATTCTACTGATCTCTCTTTATTTTAAATTTTGTTTTGAAGCAGTGTGTGGGTGAGGTTGAATTTTTCCAGTTGATATTCACTATACTTCATAAATCTGTAAAATTTTTACTTTCTTTAAATATAGCTAATGGCACATTTGAAGCTCAAACACTGAGAGGTTTTCAGGAAGCAGGTTTATTAATTAATGTTGCAACATGATCCAGGATGCATAACAGTTGCACACTGGATGCTATGGAATAGGAATTCTGGCAATTTATACTCTTGAGGAGGTTATAATTGATTACATATGTAGAGTACAAAGATAAAGTACACATACATCTATAAAACAGCTTTGATATAGCTCTTCAGGGAAGGGTGAAAAAGACAAGGATGAAAGGGCCTTCATATAGGCCCTCACATAGCTCTGGATTTTACCTAAAATATGGAGTGGAGTTTCTGGGAAGAAGGAAACCCCCTGTAAGGGAGGGAGGGGGGAGTTTTTTTTTTTTTTTTTTGTATTTAGAGAGTTTTTCTCAATATGTATTTTTTTTGGGAGCCTTTCTACCACAATAGGAAAATTTGACCATTCCTTCTCTTCAAATATATGTACTTTTTCTGTCTCATTTTCTCTATATTCCTGAGATTGCAATTATACATCTGTTTGCTCTTTTTTAGGTTATTCTACAGGTTCCTGAGGTGCTATTTATTTTTTTCCAATGTTTTTTTCTTTCTATTCTTCAGATTGGAAAATTTCTTGATGTTCTGATATTAAAATTCATTGCCATTTTTTTTATAATTTCTGTCATGCTCTTAAACCCATCTGGTGAATTTCTTTTTTTTTTTTTTTTAAAGCAGTTCTAAACTTTCCTTTTGTCTGTGTTTGGTTTATTTTACTTAACAGAATGACCTCCAGTTCCATCCATATTGCTACAAGTCACAGAATTTCATTCTTTTTATGGCTGAATAACATTTCTATATGTATATATCACATATATTTTCTTTATCCATCTATCCACTGAAATTCATATGGACTTATTCCATTTTTTTTTTTTTTTTTTGAGAGAGAGGAGGACAGTGAGAGAGCGAGAGACAGAGAGAATCAATTTTTATTGAGTTTTTCACATGGCTTTCGTTGCTCTGACACTTAGTTGTGTACATGGGTTCTGGGATTTGAACCTGTGTACTTGCGCATGCTGGGCAAACACCGTAACCACCCAGCCACTGCTCCAGCCCCTTATTCTATATTTTTACTATTATGAATAGTGCAGCAATAAATATGGGATCTTTCTGGTA
>PVKS010005948.1:52072-81711 GCA_004027875.1 Aplodontia rufa
ATCAATTTTTTATTTAGTTTTTCATGTGGCCTTCATTGCTCTGACAGTTCATTGTCTGGGTCCTTAGGCATGCCAGGCAAGTGCCATAACTGCTGAACCACGGCTCCTGCCCCCTCTCTGATATTTTTTTTAAATGTCTTTTTTTTTTTTAAAGAAAGAGGGACAGAGAGAGAGAGAGAAAGAGAGAAACAACTTTATTGAGTTTTTCACATGGCCTTAGTTGCTCCAACACTCAGTTGTGTACGTGGTGCTGGGGTTTGAACCCGGGTCCTCGTGCTTGTAAGGCAAGCGCCGAAACCGCTGAGCCACCGCTCCAGCCCTTTAAATGTCTTTTGATGTTAGTCCTTCCTTCTGGGGTGAGATGATATCTTATTGTAGTTTTGATTGAGATTTTCATGCTGACTAATGAGATGGAGCATCTTTCCATGTACTTGCTGACAATATGTACCTTGTTTTTTGAGAAGTGTATGTTTAATTCATTAGTTCATTAGCGCTAAGTTCTTGATGCTTTTTACATAAAACTATATATTTGATAAAGTGAGCCCATCCTAAGAATTCATGGGAATAATGATAATAAGAACTAGAGAGTTTAGAATACTTAAGAGAAAACTTAGGGTGATAGCTATTTTTTAATAGTCATAGTTACCATGTCAAAGAGGAATTAGATTTCTATATAATTCTGGAAAGAAAAACAATGACCATTGTAAGAAAATTTCAGGGAAGCACCCTTTAACACAAGGAAAAAGAATACTTACTGGTAGTACAGTGAATGATTAGTTACTTGTTAATAAAGTTGGAGTGATTTATTTATAAGATAAGGTTTGATATCAATTATTTGTATGATTTTTGGAAGGAGGTTGGAGTACTATGGGTTTTTTTCCCCCTGAGAGAGAGGAAGAGAGAATCAGTTTATGTATGTTTGTTATGTATGTAGTGCTGGGGCTTTAACCCAGGTCCTCACACTTGCAAGGCAAGTGCTCTAATCACTGAGCAACTGGGTCCCGCCCAAGACTGGGATTGATTGAATCTAGGGACACGTTATCAGTGAGACATATACCCAGCCCTTTTTATTTTTCATTTTGAGGCAGTGTATCCCTGAGTTGCTTAGAGCCTCACTTGAAATGCTGAGGCTGATCTCAAACTTGTGATCTTCTTGCCTCAGCTTCCTGAGTCACTGGGATTACACACATGTGCCACTGTACCTAGCTTGTATGATTTTTAAATTAAAATTTTGAGCCATTTTCCCCCCCATGGCTCAGTCTGTTAAATCCCCATCATCATGTTTTTTGTGTGTTTACTTAATATTGACTTATTTTTCCCTTATAAAATATTTTAGCCACAGGAAAACTCATAGTTCTTCCCACAATTCTGTTTGGCAGCTTAATTATTTTGAATATGTGTGCAGTTTGACTTTAATGACTTGTTGCTATTTTTAAATAGGCAGAAAACCAAAAACTTTTAGATGAAAAAAAACATGTTGAGAAGACAGCTGAGGAATTGAAAGTAAAAGAGCAAGAACTAACTGGTATTTTACAAACGAAAGAGGTTTGTTAAGAATAAATTTGTTTCAGATATTATGTTTATAGAATATAGATTTGCAAATAGATTATGGCTTTATTATTTACTACATGAAAGATTTCCTCACAAAATTCCTTTAAAAATATGCATTCCTGTTACTTTTAAAGTGTAACTAAGCAAATGTGACTATTAAAATTTAAATTAACTAAAAATAAATTTAAAATTTAGTTACTTGAGTTTTCTAACCACATTTGACATTGTGCATAGAGAACCTTCATATTATAATATGGGAAAGAAAGGTTGATATTTAAGATATCAGTCCTATGCATAATGCTATGGTTTATAACAATTACATTTCTGGATATCTTAAGTAATTTTCTTTCTTTCTTTTGAGAAGGAGAGTGAAAGAGAGAGAAAACCCATATGGTTTTCGTTGCTCCAACACTTAGTTGTGTATGTGGTGCTGGAGTTTGAATGTGGGACCTTGTGCATACCAGGCAAGCAAGATATTGCTGAGCCACAGCTCCAGCCCCTCTTCTCTTAACTGACATATTTGAAATTTATTCTCTATTAAGTTAGGTTCTTATTTTATAATTTTTTAAAGTGTTCATATTGCAGTTTTAGAATTTAAAGTATGGTTCTAGTCCATAATAGAATTGTTACAATTATTTTTTTATAATAAGAACATCTTTGTTTCAAAGATACTACCTGATATCATTAATTAAAATATTTCTTATCAATAGTATAACATTTTAATTGAAATTGATTACAAGCTGAAATACAGATAAAATATTTTATAATCTGTAACTATAATTTTTCTGGTTGAATTTGGGAATATCAAAGTAGAATTTACTTATATTGCATTTGTTACTGCTCATTGTTTTAAAATTAAAATGAATATCACATTAAGTCTTATTGAGCCACATCCCCAGCCCTTTTTAATTTTTTATTTTAAGAAAGGGTCTTGCTAAATTGTTGAGACTAGCTTTAAACTTGCAATCCTCCTGCTGCAGCCTCCCAAGCTGCTGGGATTACAGGCGGGCACCACCATGTTGTGCTCCTGACAAGGTTTTGACAAATGTAAGACTTGATTACTTAAAGTCATCATATCTTTTAAATGGAAAAAATGGAAAAACATTTGCCATAAGTTATGTGTGTTTATTTTACAGGAAGAAGTACATGATTTAAAAAAACAAATAACTGACCTTGCAACAAGTGAACAGCATTGTTCAAAACAGGTTAAAGATCTGAAAACTGAGCTAGAAAAGGAGAAGTATGTTTTCTATGTGTCTATATAAAGTTCATTTATTAAATTATTAAGCTTTCTGGTAATAATTATTAGCAAATTATGTTCAATATTTGTATGAATGGGTGTCAAGTTGCATTTTATTCTGAATTAAAGATCAAAATAATGTATCATTTGCTAAAGGAACTAGATATCATTGACATAAAAATACAATATAACAAAGTTAAACCTCTTTGGAAGATCAGTATAGATCTGCAGATGTTTAAGTCCCTTATATAAAAAAAATTCAGCATAATATTTGGCCATAACTTATGCATATCTCTAGATTACTTATAATATCTAATAGAGTGTACATGCTTTATAAATAGTTATTATGCTGTATGGTTCAGGAAATAATGCAAAGAAAAAGAAGTCTAATAGTATAAATGGAGTCTTTCTTCCTGTATATTTTCAATGTGTGGTTGGTTGATTCCATGGATGCAGAACCCACAGATAGAGAGGGATTAACTCTTGCCTTTTTGGAGGTATTTAGTTTCCCTCAAAGTAATCATTTGTACTTCTAACTACTATTTTGTTTTTTTGGTTAAATTATTTCATAGGTTTACTCATAAAATGTCACAATGCAAATTTATTTCTTACATAGTTGAATATTATTAGTTGAATGTTAGCTTGGAAATTAAGTGTGAGAAATAATTATTGCATTATTATTGAGAGAGAAGTCAATTCAGGTAGCCATTCTGATGGTGAGCATTGTTTATGCCTTTTGGCTGCTTCTCAGCTCTGGATAAAAACGAGAAATAAACAGTTTATGAAGCAGCCTTTCTCTTCTCTTTTAGTTCCCATTCCCTGTTTTTGCTCCACTTTCAACAATAATTTTTAGGAGCCCTGGGTAAAATTCATTTATTAACCAAAATCTCTTTTGATAAATGGAGTGGTTAGTTATTTATGGTTTAGTATTAATATATATTCTCTTCGGTGTATTTGCTTTTTCAGTCTTTTATTGTTAGTGGAAAAACTTTATTTTTGAACTTATTTCCAGTATTATTAAGTAGGAAAGATAATAGATACTTTTGAAATTTTTCAGTAGAGCTACCCTCTATCCTGATTCATTTAAAACTGATGCTGAGGGGTTGGGGATTTAGCTCAGTGACACAGTGCTTGCCTAGCATGCACAAGGCCAAGGCCCTGAGTTCAGTCCTCACCTAGCATGCACAAGACCCTGAGTTCAGTCCTCAGCCCTGAAAAAAAAAAACAACTGATGCTGAATGCAACCAATACCAATTATCTGTCTTTTAAGGTAGAACATTTGAAAACTTGTAACAGCAGTTTAGTATGGAATACAAAAGTTAAATCTAATTTTATCTATTTTAATTATAAATAATTATCAGAATTTTGAAGCAATTTCTGAGACAGATTAATAGAGCTAAAAAATTATGTAAAGAAAATAATGTGCCCTTTAGAATTTGTGGAAATGTGTGAGGAAATAAGACTATGGGAAATAAGCAAGGAAGCATATTATATGACATTTTGAAAACAATATAGAAAAGTTTCAAGCATGTACAAGTAGAAGGAATAATGTAATGAATAAACATGAACCTAAATCCCACTTCTGGAAATATTAAATAGTGGCCCATCTTGTTTTATTTATATTTCTAGTCTTTTCTACTAAGATTATTTTGAATTAAATTTCGTATCATCATATCATTTCATCTATAAATATTTTGGCATAAAATATTTTTAAAAATAGGCTTAAGAATACTGAATGTACTTCAAGTTGCCACAAACTTTCACTTGAGAACAAAGAACTAGTACAAGAAACAAGTAATATGGCCCTAGAAATCAAGAAACAGCAAGAAAATATTAATGTAAGTTGAAAAAAGAAATACTGGTTATTTAGTTTTCTTACCTGTAATATTAGTGGGATTTAGAATAGATGATCTCTGAAAATTGTTCCAGTTTTAAAAAATTAGATTATTTTAGAGTTGATACTTTGTTTTAGAAAAAAAATGCATATTAATATTAAACGATGATAATGGGCCACAGAAATATTGAGGCTACTTGTAGATAAAATTAATATAATTTTTAAGCATAAAGATTTTTATATTTTGCAACAAGTATTATGTCATAGAAAACTGAAGGATACTATGATGAATAAAATATCATTTCAAGAGTTTATGACAGGGCTGGACTGATGTTGACTGGCATGTGCAAGTACCTGGTTTCAATCCCAGCACCATATACACAACTAAGTGTAGGAGAAACAAAGGCCAGATGAAAAATAAATAAAATAGATTTTTTCTCCCTCTCTCTTAAAAAAAAGGAGTTTATGACAATAGAAAAACAGTAACTATGCAAATAACTTAAAATAATATAGTATATCATTTAATTATTGGTGGGACAAAGTGTCATTCATCACTTGTGCCTTGGTGGAAGAGAAAGCTTCAGAGAGAGTGTAACATTGATTTTGACCTTAAAAGATGAATTATGAGTACCGTAGGTAACAATGAATGGGTAGCAGTTCTTGAAGCTGGAACAATATGAACAAAGGATATGGGAAATAAAGTATCACTGGGAAATAAAACTACTATATATACTAGCTACTATATAGGGATTGCTAGGAGAGTAGTTAATATAATACTAGAAAAGTATTGTAAAACTGTGCAAATTAGCCTGTTCTCTTGTTTCATATATAAATAAATTTTATGGTTACAATAAAGTTTTTAAATATTAATTGGTTTTACTTTTGTGGATACAAAATAATGTAAGCAATGTTGATTATCTCTTTAGAATAGCAAAAAGCAACAAGAAAAGATGTTGAAACAAATAGAAAATCTGGAAGAAACAGAAACACAATTAAGGCAAGACTATTGAGTTGAACTTTTTGTTTGGCAAAATATTTTAGTATTTCTTGTTTGTTAACTTGTTATGATTAATTTAGATTCAAGATATGCTGAATATTGTATAAAATAAAAAATTAAACTTAAATTACTATTTTGGAATCTTGCTTAGAAATAAAACTAATAATTTGTATTTTATATTTAGTGTTGAAGCAGTGAAATTAGATGAAAGTTAATTTTAAAGCATCATAAATCTTCTAATTCTTTAATAGCTATTTAAGAAAGTATACTAATCATATTCCACAAAATATAGATGAAAAGTTATTTCTAATCACATCAACTGTCATAATACTGGAGCATTTATGCCAACTTTATTTATATTTTTTATGATATATATATATGTATTCCAAAAATTAGATTTATTCTCTAGAGCCCGCCGTTAATCCCACCCTTATCCCTCCCTCCTCCCTCCTTACCCCTCCTTCCCAATACATCTCTAATGCCTTAGGTTGTGTGTTACTACATCACTACACCTTTTCTGGGTTTAGTACATGAGAGTGGTTCTTGCTTATAGTCACTGACATGCAATTGTATATGTGGTTCTTCCATTTAATGTTGTGTTTCTAGGTATTTTCACAATCAACAATTTTAATATCTGTATGCTGATTAATCAAGTGGATGTAATATTTAACTACTTTTGTTTTTGGATATCTAATTTTTTCTAGTTTTTCACTATAATAAGTAATCCTAAAGTAAACATCTTGGCACATGCAGGTTTTTTTCTCCTTATTTAGAATTTGAATGAATATATTTCAAGTGGTAGAATTTATTAGGTCATTGAAGTGACTTAAATGACTTGATAATTAAATGGTTGTAAATGATGTAGTACAACCAATATTGTATGAAAGTACTGGTTTCAAAATGTTTTCTTATTGAATATTATTACTAGTTTATTGATAAAAAATAAAAAGTAACTCATCGTTTTTATGATTTGTAGTTTTTAATTTTTTAGATAAGCTTTAGAATTTTTCAGGTTTGCTTATTGGAATTTTTTCTATCTGAAATTGTTATACCTGTTGCCCATTAATTTTGTGAGGTCTTCCTCTTTTTTCTTTTTCTCTTTATTTTTTGATACTAGGGGCTTTACCACTGAGCTGCATCCCCAACCATTCTAATGATTTATTCTAAGACAGTTTCTCTAAGTTGTTAAAGCTGGCTTTGAACTTGAAATCCTCCTGCCTTACTCTCCCTAGTAGGAATTACAGGAATGTATCACCATACCCTGCTTAAGGTCATTGCTTATGGACTTGTTTAAACATTAAAAATATTCTTTTTTTAATTTATAGGGTATATTTTCTCAAATCTGTTTTTTAGTTTAGATTAAATGTGATTTTATTTTTTTGTCATTTCTTTTATACTTAGACATTTCTTGCCTGCCTGAAATATCAATCTCTTCTTTAGTTCTTTTTAAAATTTTATATTGATATTAGTTTATCAATTTTTTTAAGAGAGAGGGACAGTGAGATATATAGAAAGAGAGAATAAATTTTATTTAGTTTTTCATATGACTTTCTTTGCTCTGACACTTAATTGTATATGTGGTGCTGGGTTCGAACCCATGTCCAGGCAAGCACAGGAACTGCTGAGCTACCGCTCCTGTCCCCATCTTTTTCTTTTTTAAATAATAAAAATTTCAAGCCATTTACGTTTAAACATAGCTATGAATTTATGATATGGTATTTGATATTCACTTTACATGTTTATGATTTTCTAAATAATCTGTATTTTAAGTTTCCTTTTAATTCATTGTTAATTTAGGTTATTTCCAGATATTTTGGGGCTCTTGTTTGTACCGTTTTGAAGTTTTGATTTCTTTCATTTGTTTAAAGAATGTGGTCTTTAAAACTTGATCTTATTTTAAATTACTTGTAATCTGTAGATCTAGTACATTTTTTATAGAATTGTTTGGAGATTAAATGAGGTAGTATGAATACAGCATTCAGTGAAGTACTTGGCACATAGTCAGTTCTTACTAATTGTTAGCTGTTACTGTTTTTCAGATTTGGAAAGTCATCTTTTATTATACCTATAAATGATTACTATTATCCTTTTTACTCAGTTTTCTTCTTTAGAAGTAACTGTTGCTTATAGATTGAATTTCTTTTTTTTAATAGGTAGCTGTAGTTTGGGCATAAAAATCTGAAAACACATTTTAGAGAAGGGACCACATTTTAGTTTTAAATTAAAAAAATTGTATTTGCAGTTCTGGGAATTGAACCCAGGGCCTCATGCATGCTAGGCAAGTACTCTGCCATTGAGCTGTATCCCCCCAGCCCAAGAGGATGGTTTTTTAAAAGGAGAATTCAAGTTATTTGGATAATTTCCTTTCTTTCTTTCTTTTTTTTTTTTTTTGCATATTTATCTCCTGTGTGGACTTATGGAAGTCTATTTGTAAATATACCTACAAGTAGTAAGAATCTATTGATTACAAATTTAATACTCAGTTAAAGAGTTAATATACTGGATTCAGTTTTCAGAAGGCCAGCTGTTCTACACAAACACTGATTACTCCCAGCAACATATTTGTGATAACAAGGGAGACTAAAATTAGAAAAATAGCTCCAGTATCCAACTGAAAAAAAGCACCATTATTTTCACATGCAACAGAGAGCAGGCAGGGTTGTTTTTTTTTCTTTTTCTTTTTTCTTTCTTTCTTTTTTTTTTTAAAGAGAGGGACAGAGAGAGAGAGAGAAAGAGAAAGAAGCAATTTTATTTAGATTTTCGTGTGGCTTTTGTTTCTCTGACACTTTGTTGTGTACATGGTGCTGGGTTTCAAATTTTTGTCCTTGCCTATGCTAGGCAAGCACCAGGCAAGCACCATACTGCTGAGCTGCCACTCCAGCCCAACAGACAGGTTTTTAATTAAAATATTTTTGGAAGGATACTACTTATCTATGGAACGTCTTTCCATCTTCTTAAGTCATCTTGGATTTCATTCTTCAGTGTCTGATAATTTTGATTGTAGAGATCTTTGACTTCCCTTGTAAGGTTAATTCCCAAACATTTTATTATTTTTGAGGATATTGATAATGGGAATGATTTCCTAATTTCTGTTTCTGCCCTGTTATTGTTGGTATATAGAAAAGCTATTGATTTATGGGTGTTGATCTTGTAGCCTGCCACTTTGCTAAATCTAAGTTTAAGCAGTTTATTGGTGGAGTTTTTTGGATCTTCCAGATATAGGATCATATCAGCAAAAAGGGAGAGTTTGACTTCCTCTTTTTCTGTTATTATCCTTTTGATTTCTTTCTCTTGCCTTATGGCTCCAGCTAGGGTCTCAAGAACAATACTGAATAAAAGTGGTGAGAGCGGACAGCCTTGTCTTGTTCCTGAGTTTGGTGGAAATGCTTTTACCTTTTCTCCATTTAGTATTATACTAGCTGAGGATTTAGCATATATAACCTTTACATAGTTCAGAAAAGTTCCTGTAGAGTTATGAGCATAAAAGGGTGTCGAATTTTTCAAAGGCCTTTTCTGCATCAATTGAGATGATCATATGGTTTTTGTCCTTGGTTGTGTTTAAGTGATGAATTATGTTAATTGTTTTGCGTATGTTGAACCAGCCCTGCATACCTGGGATGAAGCTCACTTGATTATGATGAACTATCATCTTGATAAGTTTTTGAATACGGTTTGCTAGAACTTTATTAAGGATTTTTGCGTCTGGGTTCATCCAGGGATATTGGTCTGTAGTTTTCTTTCTTTTGATATGTTGTTATTGGGTTTTGGTATCAGAGTTATGGTTGCTTCATAAAAAGTGCATGGGAGCATTCCCTCCTTTTCAATTTCTTGAAATAACTTACTAAGGAGAGATGTTAGTTCCTCCTCAAAAGTGTGGTTAAAAATCAGCGGGGAAGCCATCAGGTCCTGGGCTTTTCTTCTTTGGTAGACTTGTAATTGCTATATGGATTTCAGTGCCTGTTATTGGGTTGTTTAGGAATTCAATATGGTCCTGTGTCAATTTAGGGATGTTGTATATGTCTAGAAATTTGTCAATTTCTTCCATATTATCTAATTTGGAGGTGTATAGATTTTTTTTTAAATAGAGAGGGGCAGTGAGAGAGAGAGAGAAAGACAGAATCAATTTTATTTAGTATTTTCATGTGGCCTTCGTTGCTTCAAAACTTTGCTGTGTACGTGGGTGCTGGGGTTTGAACCCATGTACTTGCGCATGCCAGGCAAGTGCTGTAACTGCTGAGCCACCACTCCAGCCCTAGGTGTATAGATTTTTGAAATATGATCTTATAATTTGTTGGATTTCTGTGGGGTCAGTAAATCATGAAAAAAATCACCAAACTAAATAAAAAAATAAAGCCACAAAAATAATCATTAAAAAATCTCAGAAAGGAAATAAAATGAAAATATAATTTGTATTGTGATATCATTCTTCTGTTTCCTTTTAGGAATGAACTGGAGTCTGTGAAAGAAGAGCTAAAACAGAAAGGAGATGAGGTTAAAAGTAAATTGGACAAGAGTGAAGAAAATGTATGTTATATTTAATAATACATACTCAATCTCAAATCATAAAATAACACCATTATGTCTTTAAAAAACTGATGATATATATTATTGAGTAAATAAATAATGATCCTAGATACTGTCTTAAGGCATCAACTTTGTAAATATAGGCACAGTTTGATTATTTTGCTTATATGACCTGTAACTAAAAAAATAGTGAGATATGCTAAATTTATTAATGAATGGTCAATATTTAACATTGATTTACATTTTTAGACTAAAAGATTCATGCTGTGGTACTATGGAATAAACTTAAGAAGTTTGTGTTATATTTTGGTGAATATGATTTCAACAAGTTAAAATAGTAAGATTTTTAGGGAATAACATCATAAAAAAATAGAATTATACAAAGTATGTGGCATGATTATACAGTGTAGTATATAATATACAGAGTGGGAGAAAATTATGCCAAAATAGAAAATCAGTCTAGGTTATGAAGACTTTGTGTGTTTTCATTCAACAATTATTATCTACTACCTGTGTTAGGCATTGATCCGGGTGTTGAGTTCAGATACCATTTGCTTTGGTGGACAGTGGTGCTCTAAATAATGAAGTCTTTATTGGGGTGGTGATACCTTTTAATATTTGAAAATGGAATGGGGAGAGATGTAAGGCAATGACTCACTTGGAAAGCTGTTAAAATTGTCTTGGAAGCTCTGAAAACATTTTTGGAGAAGATTCTGACCTAGTTCAGTTTACTTACTTATTCCTAAGCCAGTCTTGTGGCTGGTGAATAATCTTCCAAGGCTTGAGCTATATATACCCATTACTGAAGACAATGATGGTCAGCCCTCATCAAACTATATGAACTGAGCAGAATTACTGTGAAATTTACAGTAAGAGTCCTTATAGAAAGGGTGCTGGCCAGTTCAAAATATAGTTCCTATTTATGGATACTGTCAGAGCCCTTAGGATATCTAAATCCAGCCTTAAATCAGGGCAAGTTTCTTGGAATAAGTGACATTCAGTTCACTTAAATTAATAGATGTTTGTAGAAGGTGGACACAAGTATAACAGGAGACCAATATTCCAAGTTAAAAAAAACTCATAATATTATGTGGGAAGGCCTGAAATTATGACAGAGGGTGACAGTTTTAAGCCACCATAAAAAATTAATTGTGGTTGGGTATGATGGTGCAAGCCTTTATTCCCAGCTACTCAGAATCTGAGGGAGGAAGATTGTAACTTCAAGGTCAGCCCAGGAAACTTAGACCCTTTCTCAAAACAAGGTTAAAAAAAAAAGGGGGGGGGGGTTGAGGGTGTGGCAAAATGGTAGAGCATTTGTTTACCTGCATATATGAGGTCCTAGGTTCAATTCGCAGTACTTAAAAAAAAATCACTGGTTGAAAGAGTTGAAAATAGTGCTAGTAATCGAGAAAATGGGGAAAGATGAGAATGGATAAAAGAGTGGAAAGATGAGGGTGAAGATGAAGTTGGATCATTTAAAGCCACATAAGTTATATTTAGGAGTTTGAGGTTATTAAAAAGTTTGAGGATTATTTTAATTATATTTATATTTTAGAAAGCTTTAAAATTATTAGAATAGTTCAAGGGCTTATACATAAGACCAGTGGAAGGTAGAGGGTTTACAATGGACCAGGCATAGTCTAGATTCTTTCTATATTATTTTACTTAACTGGAATTCATTTTTTGTCCTTGTTTTATATATTAGGAAATCAGGTCTCTACAGGATAAACAACTTCAAAAGATAACGTGACTAAGAAGTAGTAGAGCTATTCTACAGTCTTAAGACTATGCCACACTCCCCTACCCTTGCAAAAGTCATTTTGTTCTTTTAGTTTTGTATTTATTAGTTAAATTCAACCTGAAAAATGAATTTAATGCACTAAATACTTGGTATGTAATTCAATACTTAAAAATTTGTATCAAAGGCTGCTTCAAACCACTAAAGCTGTTGTTTATGATAGGGAAACATGAATTTGATATTTAATGTAAAGTCAAATATTCCATTAAGAATTTGTAGTGTACTTTTGCCTGTGTAGAAGATATTAGTGATGAGTTAAAGGAAAAAAAAATTCCAACAAAATATATGGCAAATTATTAGCATATTTCAGCTTTCTGTGAATGGATTTTGATTAACTTATTGAAACAGTTTCCAGAAAGAATGCAAATTATAAAAATAAATAATTTTTAGATAGATTGTTTGACATTTAATTTTATTACATTTCTTTCCCCCAATCCACTACTTCAGTTCAGATATTTATTATTAATACATACTTTACTTATCTGAGGTTCAGTTTCCTAAATTCTAAAGATAATATCTGTACTTCCTATCTCAATGAGTTGTTACATGCTTCAGATTAACAAATGTTTGTTTGAAACATTGTTACGAAAGATATATTTGAGGCATTATAAACATTTATATACAACAGTTTTTAAAAATTCAAGGTAAACTAGGAAAGCCTATGAAAATATTGCAGTGATTTTTAGGTAAGGTAAGAATGATGAATATTGATGTATAACATTAAGATGATTTCTTTTTCTAGTTGACAGACAAAAATTACATGTATTTATGGTGTGGTATACAAAGTAATATTTTAGCATGTATATACTTTGTGAAGTGATGAAATCAAGCTGGTCAACATATCCTTATGTACAAAGATGATTTCTTTTTTGAAAAAGAATTCTGAAATGAACTGAGAAAGCTGATAACTGTTTTTATAGACTAAGCTTTATAATTTCATTTCTAAAAGATACAGAAAAAAGTAGAAATTCTGTTAACATTTTAATATGTCAAATTTTTTAGGCACGAAACATTGAATGTGAAGTTTTAAAAAAAGATAAACAGATGAAGATATTAGAAAACAAGGTATTTTAAACTTGCAAAATGTTTGAGAATAGAAATTTTGCAACAATTTAAGTATGACTGCGTTCTGGTGGGATAGCATTTATACTGTTCTTTCTGCATAAAGAAATCTCAATTCTCCTTTGGAGGCTTTGAGGAATATAGGATTTTTAGTTCAGATTTCTTTAAAGGGACCCTGGATTTGTGGGTTTTGTGTGCTTCAAAGAGCAAAGTTTTATTGAATGCCTCTTTGGAGTTCTCTTCCCTTCCCCCAGCTATTAAGGAGCTTACATTTATTGTGGATACTTAAAATGGCAAAATACTTTTAGAAATCATTCTTAGATATCTCTCCCATTCCATTCCTAAAAATTGAGAGAGACAGAAAAGTTTCTACTCTGTTCATGTGAATTATTTTCACTTGTCTGGCTACTCACCCTAATTCATTTCTCCCCTTTCTGAACCTCATGCACACTTGTCCTAAACTAACTTTCCATATAGTATAATATACATTCCTCTGGAAAGTGTGGTTCATTTTCTCAAGTTTTGACCTCTAATATATAATGAACACTATTTTCTTCTATCTAAGAATTTCGGTAAATAAAATTCTTTGTTTCTATGCACAATTGACTTAAATTTAAATTGGGATAATTTAAAACCTTTTCAGGAACTTCTGGGCATTGCCTAACAATATATTTAGTGTTTTTCAACATTTGAAAAGGAGGAAATATTTTAATAAAAAGCCATGTAGTCTTAACTGGTCCCAATTTTGAACATATTTAAATTTGAAAGTGGTGTAAACTTAAGTAAATTTAATTTTCATTAGCTTACACAGACAGAAGGAATATTGGCTGGTTGGCTTGGAATGGGACAGTCAAGATATTTCTAAAGCTACTAGTTCTGACATTATCATTTTAATATAAATATATACATTTTTTTGAAGACAGAGTTATGGCAGTTACAAAGATGGATTTTTGGAAAAGTTGGCAGGAGAAAACTGTAATCAGCAACACTAACTCTTAAGGGAATAGTTTTTTTTTTTAATCTCATGTCAGTTTTTATTGATCAACCTTTTAAATTATAAAATTTGCAGCTGAAACTAAAAGCAAATAGGGGAAATCATGGAGCTTTTATTTAGCATTACTAGATGATATTTTAAGACAGAAAATTGGTAGAAATGCATCTTACCAAGTAACGAATAAGGGAATAGATTGAATAGATTTTGATGGTCTGAAGAATAGAGGACTAAGAAATACATGCAACGTGTACTTCCTCTGGCAAAGTGAGAAATATTGTTATGATGCTTCAAACTGATGTTCTTTAAATTTAGATAAAATAAATCATTTGTAAACAGAAACAAAAGTGTCATTATTCAGTTTTAGAATATTAGCTGAATATGACTGCATGGAGTGTTGCAGGAAAAATATTTTAACAAAGTATTTTTTTTCAAAAATGGACATTTTAAAATTTGTTGAGATTTCTTTTACTTTGATGGAATGGAGGACAGTTTACCTATTTGTGATGCTTGGGGCACCTTGGAAATCTGTGCTACTTATTTGCGGTTTTTTTCTCTTGAGATGACATCTCAAGGTGTTGCCCAGGTTGGTTTGGAACTCTTAAGCTCAAGTGATTTTCCCATTTTAGCCACGTAGGTGCTGGGATTACAGGTGTGCAACACCATGCCTTAGCTCTGTGATGTTTTTGTGGTATTTCATATATTTCTTGAACTACTAATATGTTGTAATCCAGTTCTGCCTGTGTACCTAGATGAAATAGTCCTACAAATTGTGTTATCAAAAATGATTTATTTAGAGTTTTAATAGGAGGAATTATAATTTAGTTAGGAGGAGATAGAGCATCATATGATTCTTCTCTTCCAAATGTAAGTTTAAGGATGTCAGAAATGAAAAAGGAAGAATAATGAGTAAGGAAGAAGGCAAATTGTAGTTATTTTTATCTCTGTATGCTGTTTTTGACAATTTGTTTAGTAGTCTGATTCAACTTTTTGTTTAGGATGACCAGGAGGCATTTTTTACTTAAAGTGGTTGAATTCGTATGTTGTTTAAGTATATTAAGAATTTCAAATTTATGTTGAGGTGATATTTATTAAAACTATAATTTTATACATAATTTTTATACTAATGGAATTATTTAACATGATTTTTGAAATGAGCTTCATGTTACCTGTACTGAATATTTTTATTAGTCTGAAATGACTTGTTTTGACTAGATTATTAAGTAAAATGAGTAAAATAACAATAATTTCTCATAATTCTGTAGTGTAACAATTTAAGGAAACAAGTTGAAAATAAAAGCAAGCACATTGAAGAGCTTCAGCACGAAGTAGGTACTTCTTATAAATATTCTCAAAACCAAACCAATATTTTCACTGTAGCTTTAGAAAGTAGTATTTTTATTTCAGCTAGTAAACTTAAGTCAGTGGCAGTGTAAGTTTGACACACTTTAGTACTAAATGTAATTTTTTGTTTTTAATTTTTAACAGAATAAGGCCTTAAAAAAAAAGGGTACAGCAGAAAGCAGACAACTAAATGCTTATGAGATAAAGGTATCGGAATTTTAATTTTTTGGTAAATACTAGTAAATATTTGAGAATTTAGAAATGTTATGCCATTTATTTGTATTGTAACAATTACTTTAAAAGATTATTATCTTTTTGAAATGATATCAACCCTTATAATTGTAAGAGTGCTTACCTATGATTTAGGTGTGTTAGAATTATCTGAGCAGCTAAAAAATGTGTGTATATTCTCTGTGTGTGTGTTCATCTTCCTTACCCATATATTTATTTCCTATAATTGGTGCATTAAAGTTGTACATAATGATGGGTTTTGTTCTTGCATATTCAGACATGTACACAGTATTGCAATATAATTTGGTCAATATCCCCACTAGTACTCTCTCCCTCCTTCCTCCTGTCACCTGGTCCCGTGCTTCTGCTGATCTGCCCTTTGAAATTTTACCCATATATTTAAAAGTGATATTGAGTAAGCTTGGGAGGAGCCTAGAATCTACATTTTTAAAAAGATCCATACACAATTATCCTGTGGTCTAAGAGATTTGAGAGACATCAACTTTGTAGAAAATACATTAAAGCCCTAGTAAGCTTATGATGTCAGATTGTTATGGTTGTATTTTTCCTAAGTCTTTAAATAATGGTTGTTTATTAATTAATAAATTAATTAATAAATATAATTTATTAATTTTTAATTTTTATGTTTTACAGTACTGGGGATTGAACCCAGGGCCTGGCACATATTAGTCAAGTGCTCTACCTTTGAGCTGTCCATTCAGTCTTTTTAATTTTATTTTGAGACAGGGTCTCACTAACTTGCATAGGCTTGACTCAAGCTTGCAATTTTCCTGTCTCATCCTCCCTAGTAGCTGGAGTTACAGGTATGTGCCACCATGCCTGGCAGTAGTTTTTGAATCTTGAGTGGAAAATAGTGGTTCTCAGTGTTTAAAATATGTGCTTTTTGGGAATTAACAAAAATCTTACATCTTTCCTAAGTACTATTTGCCATAAAACATGTAAATGTTGTGATTAAAAACTAAGACAAAAAATTTCATAAACTGTTGACATTATATAGAAAAGTAGCTGATACATATATTCTATAGTTCTGCACTTACACATCTAGGTAGAGTTAGGAGAAATGTACCAGCATTATTTGTAGTAGCCCCAAATTGAAGATAACAGATGTCAATAGTATAAAAAGTCATTCAACCAAAAGCAACCCCCAGGTAACCCAAATGTTGGGATTTTAGTAGATAAGATATACATACAGCTATTATAAACATGTTTAAAGGATGAAAAGGTCATCATGAAAGACTAGATAGAGAATCTCAGTGAAAATATAAACTATTCAAAAGAATCTAGGGGGGGCTCTTGGAGATAAATCTAATTTTCACAATTTATATATATATTATATTGTTTCGTTAGAAGCATGTTTGATTGTTCAGCAAATAAATTTCTTAATAAAAAAGAATCTAGAACTAAAATGGTTTAGAACTGAAAACTAAAACATTGTAAAACAAAACAATAATTTTATATGGTCCTAATAGTACATTAAGACAAAGAATAAAGTGTCAATGAAACTGAGGATGGATAAATAGAAATTATCTAGTTAAAGGAACACAGAAAAAGACTAAAGAACATAAAGGAAAATAGTGTGTCAGTGGCCTTGTAGATAGTATTAAGTTTTAAATATGTAATTAGTGTACCTGAGGGAAAAAGGAGAAAGACTAGGGTAAAAGAAAATTAACTGAGGAATTTCTGAAAAATTTCTAGCTTTTAATAAAAGATATTAACTTGAAGATCCTTGGGGCTTAGCAAATTTAAAGCAAGATAAACAGAAAATCATACTCAGGCAGATGTGTCTTAGTCAAAGTGCAAAAACCAGAGATAAAGAGAAACTTTTAAAATCAGACAGAAAAATTTCACACTGTAGAACAGTAACACAAATGATGACTAACCTTGTAACAACAGTGAAAGCCAAATGACAAAGAAATGACATTTGCAAAATGCTGAAATCAAGAATTATGCAGTAAAAATATCTAAATTAAGTTGAAATGACCTCCAGATTTGCATTGTAAGAAGTGCTGTAGGAATTTCTAAGGCTGATGAAAAAGGAGATCAGGTAGAAACTTTGATCAGTAGAAGGAATGAAAAGCACCTGAAATGTAACTATGTACACAAATTTTAAAGGCTGAATATTTTTCTTTCTTCCTTTTAATTTTTAGCAGATATACATATATCTGCTTTAAAAAGGTTTTAAATATTTGAAATTTAAAAAATTTTTGCTGTTACAGGGTTTATAAGATCTATGGTATGACAACCATAACACAAGGGATGGAGAAGTAAATATAGCTGTTTCGTTCCAACATTTTTACATTTTATATATATAATGCAGCATATTAATCCCCCACATTTTTTTGGTGCATTATAGTTGTTTATAATGATGGGATTTGTTGTTACATATTCATAAATGCACATGATATAACAATATAGTTTGGCCAATATCATACCCCAGCACTTCCCCTTCCCTTCTTGCCTCCCCTGCCTTAGTCCCTTTCCTCTACTGGTCTTTCTTTTCCTTTTTCTCTATAACTTCTGCATATAGAAAAAAACATACATCTCTTGACCTTCTGAATTTGACTTATATCACTTCATATATTGGTTTTTAGTTCCATCTGTTTTTCTGAAAATGACATAATTTTATTTTTGTTATAGCTGAATAAAACTCCATTGTGTATATATACCACACTGATGGAAACCTAGGCTGGTTCCATAGTTTGGCTGTTGTGAATTGTGCTGCTATAAACATGTATCGTGTAGTATGATGATTTTAATGCTTCAGGATAAATGCTGAGGAGTGGTATAACTGGGTTATTTGGTGGCTCCATGCCAACTCTTTTGAGGGACCTTCATATTGATTTCCATAATATTTATACTAATTTACAGTTCCACCAACAGTGTAAAAGTGTTCCTTTTTCTCCACTTCCTCTCCAGCATGCGTTGTTTTTTATTTGTTTGACATAGTCTTACATATTGGAAGGAATTGTTACATATTCATGCATACATGGATATTGGCAAAGTGAGATAGTAAATTAAGGCTGATCCTAAACCAGGATCTAACCCCTTCGTCCCTTCCTAAACTCATGTCTCCTCTGTAATTCCACTGTATTATAGTTTGAAATGAACTTATACCTGTATAATAATTGTTGACATTTCTGAGTTTCTCTGCCTGTCTGTGTATAGCTAGGCTTCTAATGGGAATTGAATATTTCCCAATGTGTTGATAAACCCCCTTGTTCCTTCTTCCCCTCTCTGTATCCCTCTTTTCTCCCCCCACCTTCATAGATATGGTTCCCCCAGCTTACGTAAAATTTCAACTATGGTGAGTTTATTACTTAAACTCAGATGATTATCATTGCTGTTTCAGGTTTTACACTAGTTTCCACATGTGAGAGAAAGCATTTGGCCTTTAAGTCTCTGGGTTGGGATATTCCACTGAGCATAATTTTTTCCATTTCCATCCATTTGGCTACAAATGCCATGATATTGTTCTCTCTAATAGCAGAGTAGAACTCCATTGTATGTGTGTGTGTGTGTGTGTGTGTGTGTGTGTGTGTATCACAGTTTTTGAATTTGTATATATATACATACATACTCCAATTTTTGAATCCATTCATCCAGCGAAGGGTATCTGGTTTGGTCCATAGTTTAGCTATTGTAAATTGATTGAGCTGCTATAAACATTAATGTAGCAGTGTCAATTCTAGCTCTTTTGGAAAAATACCCAGGAGTGGGATAGCTGGGTCTTAAGGTAGTTCCATCCCCAATTTTTTGAGGCATCTCCACATGGCTTTCCAGAGTGGCTGTCTGTACAAGTTTGCAGTCCCACAGTGTGTTAGTGTTACTTTCTCTCCACAACCCCTCCAGCATCTGTTATTGTTTGTATCCTTCATTTTTCCAGCATTTATTTTTATTTTGTATTCTTTTTAAAAAAAAATCAATTTTATTTAGTTTTTCAAGTGGCCTTCATTGCTCCAAGACTTAATTGTGTATGTGGTGTTGGGGTTTGAACTCCCATCCTTGCGCATGCCATGCAAGCGCAGTAACTGCTGAGCCACTGCTCCAGTCCCTTATTTGTATTCTTCATGACTGCTATTCTCACTGGTGTTAGATAAGATCTCAGTGTAGGCTTGATTTGCATTTCCCTAATTGCTAATGATGTTGAATATTTTTTCATACATATGTTGTTAGCCATTTGTATTTCTTCTGTTGAGAGTATCTGTTTAATTCATTTTCCCATTTATTGAGTTATTTGATTTTTTTGAGTTGTTTGTTTATTATAGATATTAATCCTCTATAAAAATACTAGCTAGGAAAGATTTCCTCCCATTCTGTGGGTTCTCTCTTCCTAATTTTTTCCTTTGCTGTGCAGAAGCTTTTTAATTTGATGCTATGCCATTTATTAACTCTTGGCATTATTTCCTGAGCTTAGGGGGTTATATTGAGAAAGTTGTTGCCTATTCCTATATGTTAGAATGTTGACTTTAGGTGTTCTTTTAGAAGTTGCATAGTTTCTGGTCTAATTCCTAGGTTTTAAATTCATTTTGAGTTGGTTTTTGTGCAGTGTTTATAAGAGATAAGGGTTGAGTTTCATTTTTCTACATATAGATAATCAGTTGTCCCAGCACCATTTGTTAAAAGACCCAGAATAGCCAAAGCAATTTTCTAAGCCAAGAAAAGCAATGCTAGAGGCATTACAATATCTGACTTCAAATTAAAATACAGAGCTCTAACAAAAACTAAATGCTACCGGCATAAAAACAGACACACCAACCAATGGTACAGAATAGAAGACCCAGAGACAAACCTACTCATCTACAGTCATCTGATTCTTGACAGAGGTACCCAATACATACTTTGCAGAAAAGACAGTTTGTTTTTTTTTTAAAACAAATGATGCTGGGACAACTTTTGTTGCTCTGACACTTTGTTGTGTACGGGGTGCTGGGGTGTGAACCCATCTCCTCGCACATGCCAGGCAAGTGCCGTAACCTCTGAGCCATTACTCCGGCGTAGCCTATGTCTTTTTTTTTTTCCCCCTGTTTTAGGTTTTATTCAAGCTTCTACAATGAGAGAAAACATTGGACCTTTAAGTCTCTGGGATTGGCTTGTTTCATGCAGCATGATTATTTTCTGTTCCTATAACTTTTTAAAATCACAAATTGACAACTAATATTTGTATAAATTTATGGGGTACAGTATGGTTATGATTTATGAATACATTGTACAATACTTACATCAGATTAACAGGCCCATCTCCTCAAATACTTAGCATCTTTTGTAGTGAGAACAACTGAAATTTCCTTTCAGTAACTATTCAATATAGGATGTTATTAACTGTATTCATCATATTGTGCAATAGAACTAAAAAAAAAAAAAGAAAAAATATTTCCCTATTTGGTAGTTTTCACTCTTTTACCATCACCCTTCTTTTCTCTTCATCCCTAGCCTGTTACCGCCATTTTATTCTCTGCATTTTTAAGTTCTGTTGTTTTAGATTCCACCTATAAACAGTAGCCTGTGGTACTTGTCTATCTGTATGTTATTTCCCTCAACATGTTGTTCTCCATTTCTAGGCATGTTGTCTCAAATGGCATAATTCATTCCTTTTTAAAGACTAAATAGCGGGGCTGGAGTGGTTGCTCAGAGGTTATAGCGCTAGCCTTGCATGCATGGGTCTGCGGGTTTGAACCCCCACACCATGTACACAATAAAGTGTCTGAGAAAAACTAAATAAAAAATTGATTCTCTCACTCTCTCTCTCTCTGTCCCTGTCTCTTAAAAAAAAGACTAAAAAGCAATCCATCGTGTATATGTGTGTGTGTGTGTGTGTGTGTGTGTGTGTGTATCACATTTTCTTTATTTTTTTCATTTGTTGTTAGAAAGGTTAATTTTATAATTTGACTTTTGTGATTTGACAATGAATATGGGATTGCAGACATCTTCAACAATCTGGTATTAAATCTTTTGGGTAAATACCCAAAAGTGGGGTTCCTGGATCACATGGTAATTCTACTTTCAGTTTTTGAGGAATCTCCATCTTGTTTGAGACCTGCACCAACAATATTTAAATGTTCCCTCTTCATTTCATCCTTGTTAACCTTTTGAATTTTTCATTCTTTTAACAAAAGTTACTTGGACTGGAGTGAGATGATACCTCACTGTGATTATACTTTGTGCTTTCCTAATGATTAGAGATGTTGAATACTTTTTCATCAATCTGTTGTTCATTTATGTGGCTTCTTTTGAGAATTGTCTATACAGGTACTTTGCCTATTTATTTTTAAAAATTTTTATTAATGAATTGAATTGTCATGCAATCATAAAGCATATAAAGTGACAATATGATATGCATTTGGTCCTAAACCATAATTTCCCCCACATTGCCCACACCCCAGTCTCCTGATTCTTCTATATTATATATACACACACACACACACACACACATACATATACACACACACACACACACACATATATATATACACACATACATATGGTTGTAACTTTTCCAGAATTAAATGCTTACAAAAGTATCATTTGACTTCTTAGGGGATAAAGAGTATGCTACATTGTTGATTGTCTCCCTTGATCTCTCCCTATCCTCCCTCCCTCTACCATTCCTCCTCCTCTCCCTTCCCCACTCACCAACCGTTCCTCCTTCTCTCCCTTCCCCACTCCCCAACCTACATGTCTGTGGTTCCTCTAGATTATGTGTCACTATGCCTTTGGTGGGTCTACTTACATGAGTTTGACTGCCTTTTACCCAAGCCTGGGTTTAGCTTTAGCCTCCACAAATGAGGGAAAACATTTGGCTATTCAGCCCTTTGCTCAGCATGATTTCTTCTATTGTCATCCATTTACCTTCACAGGCTGCAATATCCTTGTTTCTAATAGCTGAGTGGAAATCCACTGTGTGTGTGTGTGTGTGTGTGTGTGTGTGTGTGTGTGTGAGAGTGCGCGCATGTGTATGTATATGTATGCATTTCAGAGCTTTTGGATCCATTCATCCTGTGAGGGGTATCTGGGGACTCCATAATTTAACTATTATTAATTGAGCTCCTATGAACATGGATTTTGCTGTGTTGCTGTAATGTGCTGATTCTAACTCTTTTGGGAAAATACCCAGAAGGAGGACAGCTGGGTCGTATAGTGGATCCAACTCTAGTTTTTTGAGGAGTCTCCACACTGTTTTCCAGAGCAGCTGAACCAGTCTGCAGTTCCAACAATAGTGTGGTTGTGTTCCTATCTCCCCACAACCCTTCCAGCATCCATTACTGTTCATGTTCTTCATCTTTGGCAGTCTGCCTGGAGTGAGGTGAAATCTTAATGTAGTTTTGATTTGTATTTCTCTTATTACTAATGATTTTAGAACACTTTCTCATGTATTCATTGTCTTGCTTGATTTCCTCTGTTGAGAAGTTTCTGTTTAGCTCTCTTGCCCGTTTATTGATTGGATTATTTGTGTTTTTGTTATTGATTTTTTTGAATTCTTTGTAAATTTTGGATATTAGTCCCCTGTTGGAGAAATTACAAGCCATGACTGTCTCCCATTTGTTAGGTTCTCTCTTGAAAGTTTTGACCAATTCCTTGGTTTTTAATTTAATGGCATCCCACTCGTTAATTCTTGATTTCAGTTCTTTCGCTTTTGGACTCTTCTTCAGGAAGTCACTGCCAACTCCCACATGACGTGTTATTGGTCCTAATTTTTCTTCTAGAAGTTGTATGGTAGCTGGTTTACTTTGAAATTTCTTGAACCATTTAGATTTGATTTTTGTGCAAGGTGAGTGATGAGGATCTAATTTCAATTTTCTGCAAGTGGGTGTTCAGTTTGTCCAGCACCATTTGTTGAATAGGCTGTCTCTCCTCCATGTTATATTGACTCCGTTTGTCAAAGGTCAGATGTTTAAAGATTTGTGCATTTGTCTCAGCGTCTTCTATTCTATTTCATTGGTCTTTATTCCTATTTTGAAACCAGTACCATGCTGTTTTTGTTACTTACAGTTCTCTAGTATAATTTTAGATCTGGTATTGCAAAACCACCTGTTTCGTCTTTCTTGCTTAGTAATGTTTTGGGTATTCTGTGTTATTTGTTGTTCCATTTGAATTTAAGAATTGCTTTTTCTATATCTGTAAAGAATGACATTGATATCTTGATGGGGATTGCATTGAATCTGTATAGAATGGCCATTTTAAATTCTATATAATTCTGCCTAAGAGCATGGAACATCTTTCTATCTCAGGTCTTTTTCAGTTTCTTTCTTCAATGTCTGATAATTTTTGTTGTAGAGGTATTTTACTTCCCTTGTTAGATTAATTTCCAAGTATTTTGTTCTTTTGGAGAATATTGTGAATGGGACCAATTTCCTGATTTCTTCTTCTGCTCTGTTATTGTTAGCGTATAGGAAAGCTATTGATTTATGGGTGTTGATCTTGTAGCCTGCTACTTTGCTACAGTTGTTTATAAGATCTAGCAGTTTTCTAGTGGAGTTTTTTTTTTTTTAATCTTCTAGATATACAATCTTGTCAGCAGCAAAAGGGGATAGTTTGACTTCCTCCCTTTTTGTTCTTATTCCTTTGTTTTCATCTCTTGTCTGATTGCTTCAGTCAGGGTCTCAGAGACTATATTCAATAAAAGTGGTGAGAGAAGGCAGCCTTAACTTGTTCCCGAGATTAGTAGAAATTCTTTCAGGTTTTCTCCATACTAGTTGAGGGTTTGGCATATATGACTTTCACAAAGGATCAAAGATCCTCTTTCATCAAAGATCCTTTGATCCTTATTATTTCAAGAATTTTAAGCATAAATGGGTGCTGAATTTTATCAAAGGCTTTTTTCTACATCAATTGAGATGATCATATGGTTTTTGTCCTTAATTCTGTCTGAGTGATGAATCAAATTCATAGTTTTGAGAGTTTGAACCAGCCTTGCGTCCCTGGAATGAAACCCACTAAATCATGATGAATTATCTTCTTGATGTGTTTTTGAATGTGATGTGCATTCATATCCTTGTTTAGGATTTTTCATCAATATTCATCAGTAATATTGGTCTGTAGTTTACTTTTTTTGATGTGTCCTTGTCAGGTTTTGGTATCAGAGTTATGGTTGCCTCATAAAAAGTGCTTTAGAGAGTTCTTTCCTTTTCAGTTTCTTAGAATAGCTTAATAAGGAGAGATGTTATCTCCTCCTCATAGGTGTGGAGGTCCTGGGCTTTTTTTCTTTGGAAGACTTTTATTTGCTATAGGGCTTCAGTGCCTGTTATTGGGCTGTTTATTGTCTTGCATCAATTTGGTCATGTTATATATGTGTAGGAATTTGTGCATGTCTTCCAGATTATTTAGAGGCATATAGTTCTTTGAAATAGGTTCTAATAATCTGTTGGATTTTCACGGGTTTTGTCATGATCGTTCCTTTTTCATAGATGGTTTTATTGAGTTGCTTCATTTCCTTTTTTCTTTTAGTGAGATTGGCTAGGGATTTGTGAGTTATATTTATTTTTTTTGATGAACCAGCTCTTTGTTTCACTGATTCTTTTTATTGCGTTTTTTGTTTGTTCTCAATTACATTGATGTCAGCTCTCATCTTGATTATTTCCTTTCTTTTGCTGGCTTTGGATTAGCTTGTGCATCCTTTTGTAGGGATTTGAGGTGAAGAATAAACTTATTTATTCAAGATCTCTCCTGATTTTTTTTATTTTTTATTTTTTTAAATTTATTTTTATTAGTGCATTATTATTTTACATAATGTTGGGATTAGTTATCACATATTCCTAGGTGCACACAATTCAATACAGTTTGTTCAGTATGCCTCCCCACATCCCTCTACCTTTCTCCCCCGTCCCCTGATCCCTTGCCTTTCTTCTGGGTCCTATATTGTTCCTAAAAATCCCAATTACAGTGATGTAATTCTTATGCCTTTGAAGAACATTTTTTATATATATGGCTATAATATATACAGTAACATTTATAACTGATTGGAATGTACCTTGCTTTATCTTAGTTCCAACATTTCCCCTTCTCACTTCCTATCATCCCTTGTTATTCTTCAAAATATTGACAATGGGAGATTAAACATTTACATATTTTACAGGTATGCAGCGTAGCTTGTTCAAATACCTTATAAAGTGTCTTGCAACTGTATCTCATAAATATTAACATTTTGCATTTTTGTTCTATGGATCTAATACATGAGTTTGTCTACTTTACTCCTGAGCCTGGGTTTAGGTCCAACCTCCACAAATAAGGGATACCATTCGTTTGACTAACATTGCTCAGCATGATTTCTTCCAATGCCATACGTTTACCTTCAACAGATGCAATATCATTGTTTCTAATAGCTGAGTATTACTCCATTGTTTGTATGTGTATGTATGTGTGCATGTGTGTGTATATATATATATACATATTTATATATGTATGTGTGTGTGTGTGTGTGTGTGTGTGTGTATTTCAGAGCTTTTGGATCCATTCATCCAGTGAGGGGCATCTGGGTTGGTCCCATAATTTAGTAAATTGAGCTGCTATGAACATGGATATTGCTGTGTCACTGTAATGTGCTGATTCTAACTCCTCTGGGAAAATACCCAGAAGAGGGATAGCTGGATCGTATGGTGAATCCAACCCAAATATTTTGAGGAGTTTTCACACTGCTTTCCAGCTGGACCAGTCTGCAATTCCACCAACAGTGTGCTAGTGCTCCTATCTCCCCATAACCCCTCCAGTGTTTGTTGTTATTCGTATTCTTCATCTTTGCCAGTCTGACTGGAGTTAGGTAAACTCTTAAGGTAGTTTTGACTTGCATTTCTCTGATTGCTAGTGATTTAGAACACTTTCTCATGCATTCATTGGCTTGCTCAATGTCTTCTGTTGAGAAGTTTTTGTTTAGCTCTCTGGCCCATTTGTTGATTGGATTCTTTGTGTTTTCTGTTACTGAGTTTTTTAAAGTTCTATGTAAATTTTGGATATTGGGCCCCTGTCAGAGGGATCACAGGCCATAGCTCTCTCCCATTCTGTAGGTTGTCTCTTGACTGTTTTGACTATTTCCTTGGTTGTACAGAAACATTTTAGTTTTATGGCATCCCACTCATTGATTTTAGACTGTTATTCTTTCATGTTAGGATCCTTGTTTAGGAATTCATTACCAACTCCCATATGCTGGAGTGTTGGTCCTAATTTTTCTTCTAGCAGACATATGGTAGCTGGCTTAATTCCTAATTCCTTGATTCATTTAGAGTTGATGTTTTGTGCACAATGAGAGACTAAGGACCTAATTTCTGTTTTCTGCAAGTGGCTGTCCAGTTTGTCCAGCACCATTTGTTGAATAGACTGACTCTCCTGTATGTTATATTTTGACCCCCTTTGTCAAAGACAAAAGATTTGGGGCTTTGTCTTAGAGTCTTCTATTCTATTCCATTGGTCTTCTTTCCTATTTTGATACCAATACCATGCTGTTTTTAATACTACAGCCTGATAGTATAGTTTTAGATCTGGTATTGCAAAACCACCTGTTTCATCTTTCTTGCTTAGTAATGTTTTGACTATGCTGGGTTTCTTATTGTTCCAAATGAATTTGAGAATTGCTTTTTCTATATCTACAAAGAATGACATTGGAATCTTGATGGGGATTGCATTGAATGTGTACAGTGCTTTTGGCAGAATGACCATTTTAATTATAATAATTCTGCCTGACCAAGAGCAAGGAACACCTTTTCATCTTCTCAGGTCTTCTGCAGTTTCTGTTTTCAGTGTTTGATAATTTTCGTTGTAGAGGTCTTTTACTTCTTTTGTTAGATTAATTCCCAAGTATTTTATTGTTTTAGAGGATATTGTGAATGAGACTGATTACCTAATTTTTTTCTTCTTCTGTATTATTGTTGGCATATAGGAAAGCTACAAGCTGTTGTTGATCTTGTAGCTGATACTTTGCCAAATCTGTTTATAGGCTTTATCAGCTTTCTGGTGGAGATTTTTGGGTCTTCCAGATATAGGATCATGTCATCAGTAAAAAAAGATCATTTGACTTCCTCTCTTCCTATTCTTATCCCTTTGATTTCTTTCTCCTATCCGATTGCTCCAGCCAGGGTCTCAAGGACAATATTGAATATAAGTGGTGAGAACCTTGTCTTCTTCCCGAGTTCAGCAGAAATGCTTTCAACCTTTCTCCATTTAGTATTATACTAGCTGAGGGTTTGGCATATATGGCCTTTACAAAGTTAAGATAAGTTCCTTTGTTCTCTATTTTCTCTAGAGTTTTAAGCATAAATGGGTGCTGGATTTTGTCAAAGGCCTTTTCTTCGTCTATTGAGATGATCATATGGTTTTTGTCCTTAATTCTGTTTAAGTCATGAATTACGTGTATTGATTTGCATGTGTTGATCCAGCCTTGCGTACCAGGAATGAAGCCCACTTGATCATAATGAGTTAGTTTCTTGATATGTTTTTGAATGCAGTTTCCAAGAACCTTATTAAGGATTTTTGCATCAATGTTCATGAGGGATATTGATCTGTAGTTTTCTTTTTTTTGATGTGTCTTTGTTGGGTTTTGGTATCAGAGTTACGGTTGCTTCGTAAAAAGTGTTTGGGAGAGTTCCCTCTTTTTCAGTTTCTTGGAATAGCTTCAATAGCTTTCAGTTTCTTGGAATAGCTTCATAAGGAGAGGTGTTAGCTCTTCTTCAAAGGTGTGTTAAAACTCTGCAGAGAATCCATCAGGTCCTGGGCTTTTCTTCTTTGGAAGACTTTTAATTGCTGTGTGGATTTCAGTGCCTGTTATTGGGCTGTTTAGGATTTCAATTTCATCCTGTGTCTATTTGGGGATATTGTATGTGTCTAGAAGTTTATCTGTGTCATCCAGATTATCTGATTTAGGGGAGTTACAATTTTTCAAAATATATTCTGATACTCTGTTTGATTTCAAGGGTGTCAGTGGTGATCACCCCTTTTCGTTGGTGATTTTGTTGATTTGCTTTGATTCTCTCCTTCTTTTAGTTAGATTAGCTAGGGGTCTGTCAATTTTATTTGATTTTTTGAAGAACCAGCTCTTTGTTTCCTCAGTTCTTTTTATTGTTTTTTTTTTTGTTTATTTTCAATTTCGTTGATTTCAGCTTTGATCTTAATTATTTCCTATCTTCTGCTGGCTTTGGGATTAGATTGTTCTTCCTTTTGTAGAGATTTGAGTTGGAGCATAAGCTTGTTTGTTAGAGATCTCTCCTGATTCTTTTTTTTTAAACAAAAATTTTTTTTTTAAGAGAGAGGGACAGTGAGAGAGACAGAGAAAGAGAGAAACAACTTTATTTGGTTTTACACATGTCCTTTGTTGCTCCAACACTTAGTTGTGTACGTGGTGCTGGGGTTTGAACCCGGGTCCTCGTGCTTGCCAGGCAAGCGCTGAAACCGCTGAGCCACCTGATTAAGAATCTCCTGATTCTTAATGTGGACACTCAGTGCTATAAAATTTCCCCTTAAGAATGCTTTCATGCTGTTCCAGAGGTTTCATTATGTTGCATCTTCATTCTCATTCTCTTCCAAGAATTCCTTAATTACTGTTCTCATGTCTTCTTGGATCCATTCTTCATTTAATAGGGTGTTATTCAATCTCCACATATTTTTTTTTATTTTTGAACAACCATACAAGTTTTTAACAAAATAATATAAAATGTGTATAAAATATGTATTATTCTGGATATTGCAATTATCCCCAGGAGTGCCCCCCCCAATTACCCGCCCTTATCCCTCCCTTCCCCTTCCCATTATAACTCTAAAAAAAGTATTAGATTGTAAAGCATTACATCTTATCTGGATTTAACTCATGCTACTAGACCAACTTTCTCATTGTCCAGGGTCTAGACCCCACCTCCACAGATGAGTGGAGGCAATCGACCCTTAGATCTCTGGGTTAAGCTGATTTTACTCATCATGATCTCTTCCATAACCATCCATTTACCCTTGAAGGCTGCATTATCATTGTTTCTAATTGCTGTGTAATATTCCATGGTATAAATGTGCCACAGTTTTTGGATCCATTCTCCAGTGAGGGACACCGGGGTTGTTTCCATAGCCTAGCAATAGTAA
>PVKS010005949.1:0-81612 GCA_004027875.1 Aplodontia rufa
GAAACAATGACATTGCAGCCTTCGAGGGTAAATGGATGGTTATGGAAGAGATCATGATGAGTAAAATCAGCTTAACCCAGAGATCTAAGGGTCGATTGTCTCCACTCATCTGTGGAGGTGGGGACTAGACCCTGGACAATGAGAAAGTTGGTCTAGAAACATGAGTTAAATTCAGATAAGATGTAATGCTTTACAATTCTTTTTTAAATGAGAGAGACAGTGACAGAGAGAGAAAAAGAGATTCAATTTTACTTAGTTTTTCATGTTACTTTCGCTGTTCTGACACTTATTTGTGTATGTGGTGCTGGGATTCGAACCTGTGTTCTCACGCATGCCAGGCAAGTGCCATAACAACTGAGCCATCACTCCAGCCCCTCTCTAAATATTTGAAGTGGAGGACAGTTTGGAGGGCAAAAAGTTGAAATAAAAATAAGCTTTATAACAATGAAACTTACTATTATGATTTACAACTAATACACCTGTAAACCTATATAAAATGAAGCAGATTAGGGAAGAATTTTAGAGAATCTTCTGTTTTCCTAGGTTAGGTTTTTCTTTCTACTGCATAGTTTTAAAATCTGGGTTACCTTTTTTTGTGAGAAAAAGCTATAAGTCAATGATTTCTTTAAAAACATACTTGAATAATATGGGTTATAATTTGAGGAAATTTCCAAAGGAGAAAATGAAAGTTTTCTAATTAGAAAAATTTCTCATTTTTTTAACTTCTTATAAGAATGCAAACAATTGAATTAAAAAGCATGTCTTTGAACACAAGTTTAGGCCAGAGAAATTATTCAAACCTCCTTGAATATGTGATAAATACATAAATTAGAACTAAAATCATGTTTTCTCACGCATGTAATATTTTATTTTGAAAAATTGTAATAATGATGTAAATCTGACAATTTCTGTTTTAAAACTTCGTTAAATATCAAGATTAAGTGCAAGAAATTAAATAACATTGGAGTTTAAAATTTTTATGTAGTCCTTTATTAGTACCAAAATCAGTATTTAAGGTAGCATAATCATTCAAAAACAGAAGAAATGTCAACTAAGAACAGTATCAATATATCACTTTCAGTGCACTCACTTGAATAATGTGGCTCTGACAAATGCTAATAGTAAAAATCCAATGTTAGGTTCAATACAAAATTTTTATTTGGTTTTTAATCATTTCTGAGCTCTCCCTTTTTCCCCACATCTCTGATCTTCCATATCTAATTATTTTACTTATGACTAAAGAAACTCATTCGTATTTCCTTCAGTGATATTCTTCTAGTGTTAAGTTCTCCTAGGTTTTTATTTCTGAGGGAACATACAGTCATTTTAATTTTTTATGATATTTTCCTAAAGTATATTATTCTAAAATGATGAGATTTTTTTTTCAGAACTTTAAATATTCCTGCCTTCCAGCTTGCATTATTTTTCCTTTCTTTGAAAGGTAGTAATCTATCCATGCTCCTTGAAAGTAATATCCTTTTTCTTTTGTTTTCAAGATCTTTTTCTTTTTATTTGTTTTTCATTGGTTTTATTATGATGCTTGAACTGTAGCTTGCTTTTTCATTCATCCTGGTTGGGTATTTTATTCAGTGATTTTTTTTCATGAAATTGGTAAAATTCTTTGTCATTATACCTAAACATGTTTCTTCTACTCTATTGTCTCTTTTATTCCCTTCCAGGACTCCACACAAATGTATGGTAGAGTTTCTCCCTAGATGCTGAATATCTCTTATCCTCCCTCTATATTTTCCATCCCTTTGATCTTGTATAATTCATTCTAATATTTATGTTTTCATTTAACTTCCAGTTTGCTAATTCTCATTTCAACCATTTCAAACTGGGTTTAAAATTGTCAACTGCTATCTTTATTTCTGTTATTTAGATTTTTAAGTTGTAGAATTTATACTTGGTTCTTTGATACGTATGTTGTGTCCTCTTTTAATCTGTTTTCTGTATTATGATTTGTAATCTTTCCTTTCGTCACTCTGAACACAATGTGTACTAAACATTCACAACCATTGGAATCTGTTTTATTGTTTCTGATTATCCTCCTTCACATTCTGTCCCCTTGTTCTGTGCCTTTTGTTTGAAAAATAGATTATTGGTGAGAAATTCACAAAACTAAATCACTATAAAGTTAATAATTCAGTGGCACTCAGTATATTCACATGGTTTACAATCACCACTTCTATTTAGTTCCAAAATATTTCTATCACTCCAAGTGAAACATCTTATTCATTAATCGTTTTTCCTCTCTATTACTCCCTTCCCCAGTCTCTGATAAATACTCTTCTGCATTCTATCTTTATGTATTTTCTTGGGTCTTCAGATTGGGAACTACATATTCATCTTCACTTTTGTCCTTCTGCCTAGTTCCTGGACATCTGCACAGCATGGTCAACCCATGCTCTTAACTAGCCATGAAGGCTTAACTCCTCATGATACAAAACAGGAATGGCCAGTCCTGCTTGTTCCAGAGGCAACATGACCCACGAATAACAAAACCCAAACCAAGGCCTCTTAAGGTACTCCAGCAAAGACACAAATAAATAAACATAGTGTTACAGAATTATGTGCAACAGTGGCATGGTGCACCTTCTCAGAGAAATTGAGTTTGATTTTCTGCGTTGGATCCTTATGAATATCAAAAGTTACAAATTAATGAAAAAAAATGAGATGAAGGATGTGAAGAGACAATATCGAGCAAATGTTGCTTCCATAAAAGCAGAATGCACAAGTCAATACAGGTTAATGAAATATTCACTCAGTTTATTTGCTGAGCACCTCTAATACACAATACAATTTACATGTAAAAAATGACCCATTCCCCAAACTAACAGTTTCTGTAGTCTTAGATCCATAGCTACAAGAAAAAGAAAGAAAAATGTGAACTTTTCCCTTTGCCAGTTTTGTTGAATATTTGGAACTATGTAGCTTAGGCTAATCTATGCGGCTACAGCTACTGTAAATTTGTTTAATTTTAAATTACATATTGAATAAAGAAACATGTCTATGATATTTTATTAAACATTTCTACCAATTTGATTATTGTGATATTTCCATGACACTTCTCTAGGTAGAATATCAACTTGATTGTCATAACTGAAATTGATTTAGAATTTAGTTGATTTAACTTAAAAGATTATTTTAATTAAAAGAAAAAGCTCAGTCAAATAAAATACCATACAAACATATGTTCAGTATTATTAAATAATGTGACCGTTCAAGTTATGCTATTAAATTTGAATAGGTTTTTCAAGAAGTTAATCCTTCCTCTTACATCCATTAAAAGTGGAAAATAATAGAATGCCAAGGCCTTCTGATTTTATTTATTTATCTATTTATTTGTCCTGGAGCTACATCTTTCATGACTCCTTTTTTTTTGAGACAAGATCTAGCTAAGTTGCTGATGCGGTACTCAAACTTGAGATCCTCGAGATCCTCCTGCCTCTGAATGCCGAGTCATTGGGGTTATAGGCATGTACCACCATACCTGGCTAGGCCTTCTGATTTTTGAGTACAGTAGGATGAATCATTGGCATATACACTTGAACGGAGTTTTAAGGTGAAAGCATATGGTGAGTATTTTGCACAGCCTACAATTATCTGAACTTCCTTCTGAATTCTCTCTAGTCAACCTACCTCACTCCCTCACCTATTCATAATATCTGGAGTATTGGATGTGCTGAAAAAGGGTACCCGATTAAACTCTGCTCAGGATCTATTCTTACATAATAGTTTTCAACTCCCAGGAACTTTAACAATTCTCGATTCTCATGTTGCACCCAAGATCAATTAAAAATCTGTTGACTAGAACACAGGTATCAGTTAAGTTCTTTAAAGCTTACCATGTAAAAATATTTTTAATCACAAGCTCTTTGTTTTTCAAATTCAGTGGTAATTTAAATTTTTTGTTTCTTTATGGCTTACTTGTAGCATTTCACGTTATTAATCATTGTGTCTTTGAAATGCTTTTTTTATCTCTTTTTCATCTGATTCTGTACATTCTCTTACATCCCAGGCTTCCTCAGAGACTCATAGGCTTCTCTTTTCTCAGATGTCACTACACACTGCTCTTCCTCACCATCTTGGTTCTCTCTTCCAGTAAATTTTCACTCTGCACACACTTGTTCACTTATTTCACTCACATGTGCAAGCGTAAATCCAAAGCTGCCAAATCATAGCTTCCATCCATAGATCCGGACTCTCTACCTGAATGTTCCAAAGAAATTAATTATTCAAAATGCCAAAGTTAAAACAAAGTAAGCTGTGCTCGTCAACCATTCCCTAAATCTGTTTATATTTTTTATAAATTATGGCCTTGTTATGCAAGTAAAAACTTGGCACTCAAACCAAAGCGCAGAGCCAAATCTTAATATCTCTTGAAAGTCTTCCATCTTGTTCATTCCCAATATAATTATTTCCCTTCAAGTCTTTATCGTCTCACCCACAACTGCAACATAGTTTTAAATATCATCCTTTCTTTAGCTTTTTGGTGTATTATCACTGATGGCAGAAAGATTTTTCAAATATGCAATTCTGACCATGCAATTCTTATAATGGAAATCCAAAAATCATCTGTAATGGTTGTTTTCAACTCTACCAAATCAATTACTTCCATTTCATAACAAATACCATAAAACTCATTTATTAACCTAAAACAAAATTGATAGAAAATATACATGCTTAGTGCAATAATTTTTAAAAATAATATAAAAATGTCCTTACATATATATATATATATATATATATATATATATATATAAAGGAGAAATAAAACATTCAAACACAAATATATATATATGCTTCTAAACTTGAATATGAGTGTTGTAAAAAGCTTATTGTAATAAGCACATATGGATTTAATAATGAGTATGAGTAATTAATGTGTCATGTGCAATGCTGTTGACACTGATGACAGTTTGTGAAACTACTGTCATTTTTGATAAATTCTGAATCAAAGAAAGTGCAGTCTTCTTTCATTTAGTATGGGAGTTTCAAAAATTGAAAATTCAATATTCAGTAACATCTCTTTCAATAAATGTTCACTCTGCACACACTTTTAATTTTTATTAATTAAAAATAGTATTCAACATTTTTGTTTATGATACATGGAACTAGTTCTAAGTACTTGTAGTTATAAAAAATTGTATCTACATGGATATGGTAGTGAGTGGACATTGAAAAACTTGAAATCTGTAGGACAGGATTTCATTCACAAGGCTATTGCTCATTGTAATGTAACAAGCATTATTGGCTCCAGTCCATTAAATGTCATCTGATAAATTTCTGTCAAGAATCCAAGCAGACTCCCTTCTATGGCTAATGCCCAACTCCCCAGCCTAATACTGCTTCCTCCCACAAATGCTCCATTTAATTCAGAATGCAGAACGTCTTTGAGCTAAATGGGTTTTATAGATAATGTGCATATGAAATTTCACAGGATAATGTGCATTTCTGAGTTCTGAACTACAACCTTAGAAAGAATCTTATAGGACAACCATCAAATTGGGTACTATCATTTAGTTTCTAATTTTTTAGTGGAATATGAATTATTTCCTGGACTGCTTTCTTGGAATGGAGTTACATATTGATACATCAGACAACATATATTTACATAAATAACCCTTAACAAAAAAATCAATTCAATGATAGCAAAGGTTTTCTGTAACCTATAAATTTTCATCTGTCCTATATTATGCTGTTGCTGTCCCTTGGGAAATTCTCTTTTTTCTTAGCTGCTACAATTATAAAGATACTAGGAAAAAAATGTCCTTATAAATAGGTGACATGGTGCTGAAGCGGTGGCTCAGTGGTTACAGTGCTTGCCTGGTATGCACAAGGACAGAGGTTTGAACCTCAGCACCACATACACAACAAAGTGTTGGAGCAACGAAAGCCACATGAAAAACTAATAGTGAGAGGGCTGGAGTGGTGGCTCGATGATTATGGTGCTTGCCCGGCATGTTCGAGTACACAGGTTCAAACTCCAGCACCCATGTACACAACTAAGTGTCAGAGCAGTGAAAGCCATGTGAAAAACTCAATAAAAATTGATTCTCTCTGTTTCTCTCTCTATCTCTTTCACTGTCCTTCTCTCTTTAGGAAAAAAAATCTATTATTGATTCTCTCTTTAACCCTCTCCCTGCTTCTCTGTCTTTAGAAAATAAAAAATGAATAAGTATGTATCATGTATTTTTGTTTCAATAAAATTTTATATCTATGATTTGAAGCCACATCAAAAATTAGAACAGATACAATTAAGCAATCAAACATTATACTTTATTTTTTTAAAAGAGAGAGAGACAGGACAATGAGAGAGAGAGAGAAAGAGAGAGAGAAAGAATCAGTTTTATTTATTTTGGGCTGCAGTGGTAGCTCAGTGGTATCATGCTTGCCTGGCATGTGAAAGGACCAAGGTTCAAACCCCAGCACCACATACACAACTAAGTGTCAGAGCAACGAAAACCAGACGAAAAATGAAATAAAGTTGACTCTCCCTCTCTGTCTTTAAATGAAATTATTTATTTTATTTAGTTTTTCTTGTGGCTTTCATTGCTCCAACATTTTGTCGTGTATGTGGTGCTGGGGTTCGAACCCACCTCCTCGCACATGCCAGGCGAGCACAGTAACTGCTTAGCTGCTGCTCCAGCCCCAAGCATCATTCTTACAATAAGGGAACTGTCAAACATGTTGGTATTTCCTTTTCCATCAATATTACTTAATTTACTATAGAAATATTTTGCAAGTACATATTAAGATTATTCATAGCATTTAATTACTACACTCAAACCTACTCCTAAAAATAGCTATATATTTGAAAGATTGACAATTGTCTAGTAAAAATCAATTTTCTGTATATGGATTCCATACCCATAGATTCAACCCAACCATAGTTGAAAATATTTGAGGAAAAATGCTTCTAATTGAACACGTGTGGAATTCTTTTCCTTATAATTATTTCCTAAAACAATATAGTAATAAGATTTTCATAGCATATGCATTTTATTATATTTTGTAATAAGTAATCTAGAAGTGAGTCAGAGTATATGGAAAAACATGCATAGGTTATTTCAAATACTCTGCCATTTTATATAGGAGACTTGAGCATCTTGGCTATCAACATCCTCAGGGAGCCATATCAGAACTTAACATCCAAAGAATCAGTAGGCGAACTCATCATCTATATTCCTGACAATCCACAGAGTTATGTTTGGGCCAATGCACAGGTACACATATCTACAGGCAAGAATTCATTAGAGAAATACGACCCACTTGGTGCTATTTTTCTTATGGAACAAAAGAGAAAACAACCTTATAAACAATCATTTTGAGGTTTGGTATCCTGCCTTCAGACCTTACCTTTACCAGAGACTGAGAGGAGATACTAACTGCCTAGACATGGAGATTTTCATTATCCCCAGGACCAGAGACACATGCCTTGAAATAGGAAAAAGTGTTCTCAGAATAAGTTGCAACTCTTCCGGTTGGGAGAGGAGGTGCTATGTTCAACTATCTTAATTCCAGGCAACCCAGAGGTAAATCACTGGGTGGTTATCATCATACGCTCCTAAAATGATTTCTTTTCCCTGCACTGTTTGATTCAGCCACAGCTTCCAGTAAGTGTATTAATAAATAATTTATGTTAGAGAGGAA
The DNA here is from genome assembly GCA_004027875.1 of Aplodontia rufa. Taxonomy (NCBI): domain Eukaryota; kingdom Metazoa; phylum Chordata; class Mammalia; order Rodentia; family Aplodontiidae; genus Aplodontia; species Aplodontia rufa. The sequence continues at coordinate 7,657 of PVKS010005949.1, forward strand.
GATAGTTAAAAAGTAACTGAGCTAAATCATTGGGAAACTCATGAAAGTTGCAGTATCTAAGCATCATAATTAAAAGTCCTCAGAGTAGGATAGGAGATGCTTAAATTAGAACAAAACTGGCATTTCTATTGCTGATTTTCGTTCCTCAAATAAAGCTTTTTTATCACTTAGATATTATTAGTTGCTGCTAAATTAGAAATCTATGCATAGACCTGTAATATCATTTAGCTCAGAAAAGTTATTTGCATTTTTAGTAATGTATTTTTATGACCATTTTGATCTGATAAGTTAGTTTTCCACAGAGACTGCATGAAAAAGAAGTCTTAAAAATGGTATTCAATCAAGATTTCTTTCCATGGATAAAAATACAAATGGTATAAACATTCATTAGAAAAGAAAACTAAAAGAATAAAAATCAATAGTGATAAACTTAAAACCTGGTCTGTAGAAATGGTCACAAAATTGGAGATAGGAAGATTGACAAATTTAATAAGCAATGGTAAGGTAAGAATTAAAAAAAAAAAAACCAGGAACTGCAAACACCAGCATATGCCCGTGTTGTGTAGGTGAAAAATGCCCAAATTGGCAGCAATTTTATGTTCTATGCTCTCCTGTCTTCCCGTTACGATGCTTGCATTTTCCTCCTAAGCGGCATAGACTGCTTTAGAATGATTGACGTTTCCAGCAGTTTCATGAGGCTCACTCTACTCGTGGATGAACTGTGTACCACCCCCAGAAAGCATAATTATTTTCTAATTTTATCATAAGAATCTGTACTGATGGTAAGAAAAACATAAATCAGATAAGAAAATATTAGAAGTTCCAAATTGTACAATCCAAGGTAGTGATTTAGGTCCATGTAAATATGCATTACTTGTATAATTTATATCTCTTTAAAATACAGACTGTTTTACAATTGATGTTTTCAGATATAAATATACTGATGTGGAAAGAAAATTCATCCTTATCCTATAAAATATTCAATGTAATCCTTTTCACTAAAACAGTAATAAAGCACGTAGTACTTCTTATAGAAAAACCAACTATTTTGCCATTTATTTTATCCAGTATCTTAACATTTTAAGCAATGCTTCCATTTTATATATATATAATGCATATGTATATACATTTGTGATTATTTTTCTTATCATGAATTTCTAGAAGATAAAAGTGGATTAATAGTTTCCAAAATATTGCAAACTTTTAAATTGTTTAAATTTATTTCTCTAATGTGTATTTTGGAAACAATAAGGCAAGCTATGTGTTTAACAAACAAAAATGGACTATGAAGTTCAGATGATACCTGTACATTCAAAAAAGCCTCTTACAGATATTCATTCATGGAATTACATATCTCATATTCAGGATAATCATATTATATCATGATCTAATTTTTCTAAAAATATATTTATATAAAAATCAGGAAAGCTCTATTCCAAAAAAAGTTACTGATTCTTTTAGAGTGAGGTAGTTCATAGACACAAATGAAATGTTTCATCATTTTGTTTGAGTATCTACTAACTAATGATGTTCTACTTTTATAATCAGAAATCTTTTTAATATTTTTACTGGACAAGAAAACAGAATTTCCCTTGTTCTGCAAATCCCATTCAACATATAATGATACCCCCTACTCATTCACCAACAATAATCTTGACAAATTTTTTTATCCTGTGCACACTTTGTTAAAGGTTCCTCGTTCCTCAGTAAACTGCCACCAATCAGGGTTTTCCTCCTATGCTTGAATTTTTTTTCCTATAAAGAATTATGGGATTGTCAATACAATGGAGAATACTCAACTCCCATTAGAAGCCTAGCTATACACAGGCAGGCAGAGAAACTCAGAATTGTCAACAATTACACATGTTCATGTTCATTTCAAACTACTGTATGGTGGGATTACAGAGGAGACATGAGAGTTCCGGGACTGGAGGAAGGAGGGTATCCGGGTCTAGGATTGGCCTTACCTTCCTCACTATGTCAATATCCATGTATGCATGAATATGTAACAAGAATTCCCTCCAATATGTGAGACTGTCGAACTAAAACAAATGGCATATATAAAAAAATACAAAGTAAAAAAGGGCTAGGGATGTGACTCAGTGGTAATGTGCCTCTAGGTTTAATGGCCACTACCGAAATAAAAAAAATGTATATATGTATATATACATGTGTATATATATATATATATATATATGTATATAATCTGAACACTGTTCTTAATAAGTCATGACTTCCAATTTTTAAAATCCTATTCATAGTTTTTCCGACTCCTGGTAATGATGAAGTAACTAATAGTGTACTAACCATCCTGCCAATTACAATTATAAGAGAAAATGAGAAAAAATTGCTGAAGGCACTTGTGAGTCAAAAACAAGAATGAATAAACCATACAAACAAAGATTTAATCCCAGGAACAAGGCAACAACAAAAATAGCCCCACAAACACGTAAAGCTTTAAAGAAAGTATCTTCAAATTCAAGGTAACATTCCAGTAATTTATCTGTCTATTGGGACAAGACACAAAGTTATCTAGACAATGATAACAAAATCCTGGGAATCCTATATCATTCACAATGTCCACTATACAATCATAATTTTAATAGGTATGAAACTAAGGAAAAATATGCTCTATATTCAGGATAAAAATTGTTCAATAGATACTGACACTTGGACTGCCTGGATATTGCACTTAATAAAACAGCATGGATAAAGAACCACATTGTGTACATTCAGGAATTTGCAGGAAGTAATTGAAGGAGCATTTCAAGGGACATATGAAGTTTTAAAAAAGCAAGTAGACATCCTAGAATAAAATGTAAGTCAATATTTGAAAAATATATGTGTTGCATAAATGAATAAAAATTTGAAGATAAGAAAATAAATGATTAATGAATACATAAAATAATTAAAATCTAATATAATTGAGTAAATTTTTTCAAATGTGCTTTACAAAGCAACCCAAATATCCAGGAAATATAAAGGAAAGCACTCTTAAGTGTAATATATACCCATCAAAAATGCTTAAGTGCAATGAAGACATAACAGGAGAAAAAAAAGCTGACAGAATTACAGAATTTTCAAGACTAGATGGTCACGTAAATGTAAAATTGAATGTCCATATACAAATACGTATAGGTACATATTTACACCCAAAGACACATGTTTGGTTTTTCTGAATCAAGGGAAACAGCATCAGATGGAAATTTTAGATGTTAAAAAGGATATAAAGAATACTGGAGGGGCTAGAGTGGTGGCTCGGTGGTTACAGTGCTTGCCCAGCATGCACAAGTACACAGGTTCAAACCCCAGCACAGCACCCAGGTACACAACTAAGTGTCAGAGCAACAGAAGTCATGTGAAAAACTCAATAAAAATGGATTCTCTCTCTCTCTCTCTTAAAAAAAAAAGAATACTAGAAATGGTATCCATTTAGTTGCTACTCAATATGTTTGAAAATCAGCTGAATGCCTAAAATAAAAAAGAGTAAAAATATCATATGGTGTTGATTTCTTAAGTGGCAATAAAATGTATGACAATACTAGAAGGTATAGAAATGGTGGTAAATGGAATTAATTTGATAAATGATGCACTACAATCAAACTGGTGTCAGGTTAATCCAAGGTAGATGTTGATAAGCAAGAATGTGTAACACCTAAATTGTCAATAAAATATAATTCAAGGGGGCTGGAGTGGAGACTCAGGGCTTGCAGTGCTTGCTGGGCATGTGGGAGGACACAGGTTCAAACCCCAGAACCACGTACACAATGAATTGTCAGAACAACGAAAGCCACATGAAAAACTAAATAAGATTAATTTTCTCTCTCTCACTCTCTCTCTCTCCTCTCTCTCTCTCTCCTCTCTCTCTCTCTCCTCTCTCTCTCTCCTCTCTCTCACTGTTCCTCTCTCTTTAAAAAAAATAATAATTCAAGGAGTTATAAGTGCAATGCCAATAAAAACATAATATTGTAAAATATTCAGTTAAATTTAATAAAGGCCTTAAAGAAGAAACAATGAGTAGCAGGCCTATCATAAAGCAAGTAACAAGAAATATGGATGAATTAAACTCAAACATATGCAAAGTAAGCAAATGGAAGGGAATTAAAAGTTTGAAATAAAAAGCAGAGATTGGACACTATAGAAAATTGATTTGGTTGAGTGTGGTGGTGCATGCTTGAAATCCCAGCAGCTTAGGAGGCTGAGGCAGGAGGATAGTGAGTTCAAAGCCAGCCTCAGCAATTTAGCAAGACCCTGACTCAAAATAAAAAGAAATGGGATGTTGCTCAGCATCCCTGGTTTCAATCCTGAGTACCACAAAGAAAGAAAAGAAGAAAGAAAAACATGATTCATCAATATACTGTTTATAAAGTAACATTTTACATGTAAATCCAAAAAGCATTTTGTAATTCCCTTCTTATTAGCAGGAGATATGCAAATATATATGTGTACACACACACACACACACACACACACACACATATGCCTATCTCTATATTTTTTAAAAATAGCTTTCTTACATGGACCCTGCCAGCCACCTATATACTTATTATAGTAATTTTGTAGTAGTGGTCACAGTGACTGTGACAGTTAAATCTTACAGAATGTGTGCCATGCACTCTCAGCTATTAACATGGTTTATGAGGATGATCTTCTGTAATAACTGCTTACTATGTAGTAGGGATTGCATCATCCTCATTTCATAGATAATTTAACAGATACAAAGGAAAAAATTGACAAAGTTATAACCTAGTAATTGAATTCAAACACCGTAACTTCAAAGCTTTCTACAGTTTCTCAGCTTGGTCATTTCTATTTACTTTTTCATGTAGCTCTCTGAATCCAAATTTCATCTCATTTCTCTGCTACCTAAACCTCTTTTCATGGCTTCCTATTGTTCTTAGAATCACAATCAAACTGTTACATGCCTTGGCTTCCTTTCCTTCTCCTACCTATTTAGAGATTCTAATCATCCAGTTCCTAAATATGTCTTACTGTATCTCCCTCACTTTCACTCCCACCTAAAACCATCTTATGTACCTACATTATCTTTGGATACCTAACACCTTTTTATCTCTCAGTACGCACTCTATTAGCATTTACTTATGAAAAACCTTTCATGAACCCAGTCTTCAGTGTTCAGCCTAACTCGGATCTTCAGTCTGGATTGGAATACATTTCATGTTCTATATTTTGCTGTTTTTCTACTTTGCAAGTTCTCACGACTAACTACATATTTCTATGGAATTACATTGCCCAAGCATTTATTTTTATATGAATTTGATTGATATTAAGTGCAAACTAGCATTCAAAAACTTGATTTATTTTTGTTGCTATTTTATAGTGTAGTCCTTTAGACAGACAACTATTTTTATCTTGTTAACTTTAGAAAGTGCTATCCTTCAAAACTGAAAGAAAATAATCCAGTTCTTCATTACTTAGAACCACCAAGATTGTGTTGGTTCCCGATTTAAAATGAGCAAATAATTAAACAATCAAATTTCCATTCCCTAACTTTGGTTGTCCAGATTTTTTAAAAAAATTAAGAAACCTTAATCAGGATTGACTTGCAGCATTGTTGATGCCAGATAACCTCTCTAACTCTAAAACCTCCCACTCCTGTTCCTCATCCCTTCATTTCCACACCTCTAAACCCCTTCCTTTCCGCCTGGCCTGTGTGCTGAACCATGATACGTTTGCAAACCATATTCTTTACATTCCATTCTTTTCATTCTATAATGCTAAGCCTCGTACTTATTCCGATAATGATTCTTGAATACGATAAGACTAAACTGTAACTTGTGTTGCCTTTTCTGTGTTCTCCATTAGACGATAAGCTGTGTGAGGGTAGGGATTATTTGGTTTCTCATCAACATCTTAAAAAACTAATTTAGTGCTTACCTCATTGATTTATCAGTCATTTTTGACAATAATCAAAATATACCGAGAAAGTCAGCATTGGCATATTTAGTTTGATTAACTGGCATCAACATTGGGCTTATGCTGCAATATGCATGTAATTATGAAAAGAGTGAAAACTATTAACATTTCTATCTTCACATCTTTTCTCACTACTGGGCTCCACTGCCAATATAAAAAAAATGTTTATATTCTTGTTTGAATCTTGAGGTATTTATAATGGAAAATTAGGGCTATGGGTAGAGAAAATTCCAAGTGATGAGAGAGCAATAGTGATTTACAATGCGAAGTAGCAAGCTTGTGTTATGTAAGAGAAAAAAGAATATTGCCTTAGGGAAAAGGTGCAAGTGAGACAAAGAAATGAATACATACATTGAATAACAGAGAAAAATATGTTTGGGATAGAGAGATTTGGAAAGAAAGATATGCTTTATATAGGGCAGGTGAGCAGGCAGAGATAAAGACAGCTGTATAAGACATTTTGAAGTTCGTTTTACTGTGCCTCCCATCCTTTCATTAGTAATTAGCTAGAGACCTCTGCATATCTGCTGTTCCTTTGAATCACCATTGATTCCCATTGGGTCCCATTAGTTTTAATTTTAAGTTACAACACATTTAGGAAAAGAAACAAAAGGGTCCGGAGCAGAGGCTCAGCTGTTGGAGCGCTTGCCTGGCATGAGCAAGGACCCAGGTTCAAAACCCAGCACCACATACACAGCTGTCAAAGAAACAAAGGCCAGATGAAAAATTAAGTATAAGTTGATTCTCTCTAGCTCTCTCTCTAAAAAAAAGAAAAAAGAAAAAGAAAAAAAATGAAATTTTTTCATTGCATATTTTGAATGCAATTAACTTGGTTAATGTCATTGCTTTAAAATTGTGGTTGAAACCTCTTTTGTAATGAATTATATATTTCCTACAAATATTAGAAATATACACTTGACGTAATACTTCTTACAAACATAGGAATTCTACCCATGTTGTGTAACCAGTTCTTTTCTCTCAAGGACCTCTCAATACTTGGAATTGTATTCTGTGGGTATTTTAACTTTAACTGATGATTATATGCATTTCATTTGAATTTTCATTTTCTTTCCTTGGCCCACACTAAAAGACATTAAAGTTAACCATCTCAAAGTCCCTGGTCTCAATTGTTTTATTATCGCTTTTAATTTTTCAGAAGATTAAAATAACAAGAGCCCCTTTGAGATTCCTTTATCTGGGTTGGCAGGTGGATAAATGCTTCTCTGGAGTGACATTCTCTTTTACTGATGAAATTACCTCTATCATTTGAGCACCTGTTAGATATCTGGCAGCCTGATTTCAAATGATGGTTCCTGAGACATCTATAGAAAGTATAGAAGATATTTCCCAGTGGTCCCCCTCACCTATGGAGAAGAAAACAGTGGGAGGAATATAATAAAGACTTTCCCTCTTAAATTATCATTTACCTCCCAGTGTAATTGTACGTCATGATATTAATAAATGCAGGATACCTTAGAAAATGCATTGGACCTGATTTCCCTCTGTGTTTTCTGCCACCTTAGTAAACTGTCTGAAATAATTAACTTGTAAGAGAAATGTGTTATTTTGGCTCTAAATTTTAGAAGTTCCTGTCCAATGTCAGGGAGACCCATTGCCTTCAACCATCTTATGGGGTGCAGATGACAATGACAGGAGAACATAATAAAACAAACTACTCAACTCGTGACCAAAAAACAAAAGACGAAGATGAAGAGACTGTGCCCTTCGCAGGCACAGCTCAAATGACTTAAGGACTTCCCACTAAATCTCCACTTCCTATAGACCCCATCCCTTCCCAACAGAGTCATCCCAGGGACCAACCCTTTAACACTTGGAGCTTTGAGGGTTCTACGATCTCAAATACAGCACCCTCCAAACCAAGAAGACAATCTTAAATTAGCTCACGATATAATAATAGCAGAATAAATATAATATTACTGTACATTTCATTTTATGCTTCCTATAATTTCATTTCAGTTAACTTGATATAGTTTTAAAAATAATCAACTTATAAAAATATTTTGTACCACAAACAAAACTTTTAAATTTGTTAGTATAAAAACTTTACTTAAACTTTAAATTCTATTTTCTCATTTTATAAATGTAAGTAAACTCTATTTCTGGAGTCAGACATATCAGTGTACAGTAAAATACTTTACAATTTAGATTTAAATCCAATGGTCTCATAACAGAAATTGGTTCATTTGTTTCCTTCCCTCTCCAGTGCTAACCTTCAGTGGGAGCTTTACACGCATTTAAATTTATCTTAAATTTATGCAAGAATAGAATCACATTTCCTTGCAATCATTTGTTTTGCATTTTTGCTTTCAGCCATTTTTTAAACCACCTGCTGTATTTGCCTTATGTTCAAAATATGCTGTTGACAGTTACTAATAATGCAGATTGCTTACAATGACAGGCAAAACACTAAGTAAAAACTAAACAAAATAATCCTGCATTTGTTTCCTCTGTGTAAGTGGTGGCTTCAAAGAAGCATATCAGACTTTCAAGAGAATTAATATTTTCATTTGGCAAGCCTTATTGAACTAAGATATAGACAGCATGTGAAAGTCAACATAATTATACAATTTTCAAGCGTTGGTCTCTTTTATAAAGTTCAAAGGTAGACATACTGTCTAAAGTAAATGTCTTTCGTTTCTTTTTATATTTTCAGATGTCCCTAGAATTTGTTAATAAGATATATTATCATTAGAAAATTTTAAAAAAGATCTGGGCAGAACATTTCTGAAAGGCAAAAATCATCTAGGCAAAAGCAGATTTTTTTTCCATTTTGTGTGCATTTTTGTTTTATTCTTCTTGGTACCTCTATTAAAAGCATCAAAAAATACTTTCAAAGTTTAAAGGACTGTGATAAGACCTCTCATAAAGGATATTAGTTATAGTTAATAGGCCTGTATTTGGATCATGGTAAAAATTATAGATGTGGGAAGTGATTGTCCCGAGGATACATGCATTTTGACCAGCAGAATTAGCCCTGTTTTCACAAACCTTCATGTGAATCGTGATCATCTCTGATGTTATAGCTTTTTAGGTGCTTTTAACTCACAGGTTATCTTTGAATTTATTGAGGCAAAAGCAATACAAGAAAATCAAATTCAATTACCCCAGTAAATAATGTAGAAATTGTAAATTGTTATGGAGAATATGCATCTACAAATGCTAAAACATTTTTTCAATTTTATGCTTAGAATATTGTATTATTTTTCCCATTTATGTGTCATGATACTGTGTATGTGTATATATTGCAGTTTTGTTTTAAGATCGCACATAAACAGACCCTTGCAGATTTTAACAAAAGGTATGTTGTGGACAATTTGATTTGGTGAACTCAGTGTTCACCCAATCATAGCAGGAATAGGAAAATTAAAAGTTATATTCAACAAAACTGTTTCTAATATTTGAGCATTGTGTGTGCTCAGATTTTGTGCTAATAGCTTTTATTCATAATTTATTTAGTTTTTTTAAGTCTTTATGGTAAATAACCTCACTTACCCTCATTCTGTAGATAAAAAAACCAAGCTACAGAGAGATTTTTTAAGGGGTAAAATATGTTTAGTTGCAGCTGGAAGACAAATACAGTCCAATGATTTCAGGGCCTGTGTAGCAACCACTCCAGGGTATTATACCTGCTACTCCCAATGAAGCAGGCAGAATCAGAAACAGTCAGAATTTGAGAGGGCCCCTGCATCAACTCTCTGGCCTCCATCTTTGTTCTCTCTCATATAACGCATGGACAAGAGGCAGATCTGCAATAAAAGAGGCTTTGTAAGCATACTGAATTTAAAAGAGCTATGTTATTCTGTGATCTATAAATTTCCTGAGCCTCTACTGTTTCATTTGCTTCCTGGACAAATAGTAACTATCTGAAGATTTCTCTGCTATGACAGAGTCATGTGGCAATGGAATAGTATTTTTAAGAAGTGAAGATAAAATAATTTAAAAATATATATAAAGAATATAAAAAATTTATTTTTTTCATAAATGAAAAGAGAAACCAACTAATCAATTCATTAATTAAAGGGAAACTCACTACATGTTTAATAAAGAATGAAATTAAATTATTATTATTTTTGTAGACCCACAATAACTCTTAAAATTTATCACTAACAGATCCCTTCTGAAGAATGTATTTCAGAAAGAAAAAAAAAGAAGGGCATGAGGAAGAATTGGCACAAAAGTTTTAAACCAGAAAGCAGAGCTAAATAGTTCTGACCATGTGAACTCTGGCCTCTTTCAATGAGTTTAAGATCTAGAAGGGAGATTCACCTTCAATAATTCATAAATCTCCTGGATTGAAAAAGTTTTGTACCGTATAAAGATAGTAGCATTCTTCTTTTTGAATGTTAATGAAATGATCTAGTCTAATATACTATATACCAAAGTGTGTCATTAAAATGTTAGAACATTGAAATGGAAGTACTTTCATAATCAACCTCGGCTCCTATCACTAGCTATCAACTCCTATCCTTCCATAGTGTATGCCTTCAAGTTTCAAGTAAACCACACTGTGGCTTTCAGTCTTTATTTATACATGTTAAGGAGAATCTACTTGCATATTGAATTTTTTCACTTCCATCAGATTTATCTCTGGACCCATCTATCTCCTCATAGAAACCTGTCCTATCTTCACCTGTCCCTTTCAGATATTCTGTAGTTAAATCAACACTTTGCTTGGGTGCCTGGTATAGACTGTGTATAACTTCTTTATAAATTTTCATAAATTATATTAAACATCTGCTTTTATATTAGCATTCTCCTTTAAATGTTGAATTCACTAGAAAAGATAATATGGTATTAAAATATATTTTTTCAGTGATCACCCTTACTCCATTTAGGGGAACATTGTTATACACAATTACCCAACATGTAAAACAAAATGTCATTAGTGCTGCAGATAGAAATGAAATTAAAATGTTGATATATATATCAACACCAAACTATATATCAACACCAAATGCTATATATCAACACCAAACTAATCATATAGCAATACTTAACCAATACTTGAGTAAGTAGAAGCACAGCCTGGAAAAGGAGTAATGTACAGACATTACTGAAGGGCCTGACATAATTCCAAATGAATCTCAAGATTGGTCTACTGATAGGGCCATTAGATTTTACAGTGGAGTGACCTTCACTTATAATAATGTTTCTTTTAAAGTTAGTACAAACTTTTGGTGGAACTGAAGTCTGATACATCCACTCTGGAAAGCAGTGTGGAGAATCCTCAAAAAATTAGGGATGGACCCACCATACAACCCAGCTATCCCTCTTCTGGGTATTTTTCCAGAAGAGCTAAAATCATCACATTACAGCAACGCAGCAAAATCTATGTTCATAGGAGCTCTTTTACAATAGCTAAATTATGGACCCAACCAAGATGCCCCTCACTGGATGAATGGATGCAAAAACTGTGGTACATATACACCATGGAGTTCTGTATTTTTAAATTGTAGCCTTTGAAGATAAATGGATGGTGATGGAAGAAATCATGCTGAACAAACTTAGCCAACCCAGAGAGTCAAGGGTCGAATGTTTCCACTCATCTGTGGAGGCTGGAACTAAACCCAGGCCTATGCGAAAGGCAATCAATCTCATGTATTAGATCCAACAAAGGCATAGCAACACATAATCTAAGGCAGCCATAGATATGTATCAGGAAGGAGGAGGGAGGGGAAGGGAGAGGGGGGAAGGAAGGAGAATAGGGAGGGATCTAGGGGATAATTCTGATTTAAGAATATATGCATACCATATTTTTACTTTATATGCATTTATGATTGTACAACAACTCAATTTCTTAATTAAAAATGTTACTACAAACTTACAGAACAGTTGCTAGCCTCACACAAACTACTGACTTACACATTTCATCTGTATTCATCAGTTATTAGGATTCGCCGCATTCACTTTTTCTCCCTCTATAACATATTATTATTGTGGTTATCATTTTCATTGAACTATTTAAGAGTAACTAGAATGTATATCTCTTTAAAATAACGATGCTCACCTATGAAAGTATGATTTAAAAATTTGTGAAATTCAACAAGTGTACATTGTATTGATTGATGGGCAACCCTTATTAAAAAATTTCTGCTTGTCCAATAATTTCCCCTATATATTTTATTTTGTCAAATCAGAATCCAAACCCGAAATGTCCTTTCCATTTAGCTATCAAATCTCTTTGATCTCCATTCATCTGGAATTAGCCTTTCCTTTCATGAAATTTCTGTATTTGAAGGTAGCAGTTTGTTCTTTTATGGACAAGGTTGCATAGTTATCTGTTCACAACTGCATTTGGGTTATGCCATTTTTGCAGGAACACTACATAAGCACTGTTATGTTCTCAAAGTGCCAGGTTGGTCAATTTGTACTCCAAATCAGTGATGTTCACTTTGCTCACTTATTAAAATGGTGTTAGCTAGGTTTTACAATTATATGTTACCACTTTTCATTTCTAATGTGAGGGAAAAAGTTAACCTCAGACTTAGTGTCTAAATTTTCATGCAGTACTTTTTGATAGACTATTGGCTAAATGAATTGAAACCGCAGTGATTAAAGAAAGGATTTTTTACTCTTTGTTTTTTTCTACATTTAGTTACTTGCATTCCACTATGAAGGAGAGCTTGCTCTTCTTTCCTATTTATCTAATTCAATTGTTCACTAATTTATTTTGTGTTGTTGCATTGATTATCATTTTATTTTCTTGTGCTTTTAATATTGCCAATATTTAGCTTGGTGCTTCAGTTGCCACAAATTTGGGTAGTTGAAGCTGCTTTGAGTGAGTTTCATGACCATTCATCATGCTCAATATAGTGTAAGTATGGTGTTCAGAGACTATTGGAATTCATTTTTCTCTTCTATGTGATATGATGCTAATTGGAAACACAGGTTCATTTTTCATTTTATTAAATTTTACGTCTTCTCTATTTTATTGACAATTTCATTTAAGAATATGCACATTAACCAATTTCAAAATCCACATTGTGAAAAAAGTTGTACACAAAGAAATTTTATTTGGTTCTTCATTTCTTTGTAGTTGCTTATATTCTCTGTTAATAACCAATGTTATGAGGTGCTTGTAAATTTTTGTTTCATTTGCAAAAGCAGGGGAGATATATATGTCCATATATAGTATATATACTTATATATTTAAACACATACACGTATACATGCTTATATATATATATATATATATATATTTGCCTTTCTTGTCTTTCTTATATAAAATATAGGATTTTATCTGTTCTTTTTTAAATCATCACAAATCATTACATAATTGTTGATGTATATGAATGAGTTCCATTATTTGTAAAGCTTCGTTGCTTATCAGTATCCTAGGTCTGAGTTTCAGATTACTTACAATGTTTTGCAATTAAAAACAATGCCAACATATACTCGCACAAATGTATTTTCTATTGTGGATGATATTTCTTCATGAGAAAATTCAGACACAAGGTTGCTAGGTATGCCTATGTAATATTCTTAGATTTTTCTAATTCGAGCCATTTTGCATGCCTAGTAGCTATGTATATCACTATGTATCTAATCACAGCCTGGCACATGTATTGTGTTTCTCCCCTGGCAACTGGGGAATGTTATATGACTTATTTTTAATTTGAATTTTTCTTAGTGTTTCTCTTTTTTTTCTTTCTTTCTTTCTTTTCTTTTTTTTTTCTTTTGTCTTCTGTAATTGTCTTTTACAGGTTACCTACAGTGCATCTGCAAATCTTATTAGGGCTGTCTTCAAATACATTACAAATCTCATCTCTTACCACCTCTGCTGTTAACTTCTCTAATACAAGTACCATACTTTTTCACCTGGATTATTTCAATTGCTTTCTAACTGGATTTTCAGTTTCCCCCTTATGCTACCACAGTATATTCTCAACCATGCAGTCAAAGGAAGTACTATAGTTTGGTATGGAATGTCTCCCAAAAATCAATGTGTTAAAGTCTTATTCCCTAGATTTGTTCCTACTGTGTAAGGATGAAAACTTTAATGGGTGGAATTTCATAGGAGGTCTTCTGTTCATTTGAGATTGTGACTTTTTTAAGGAAAGAGTGGGACCCTAGTCCCTGCTCTTCCTCTTTTCCAGACCCTGGCCATGAGGTGAGCAGCTTTGTTACACCACTTAGTCCCAACCCTCATAGGCTATCTTGCCAAAGCAACAGAGCCAATCAGTCATAGTCTGTTGAGCCAAAGTGAACTTTTTTGCTTAAAAGTTGATTATCTCAGGTATTTGTTACAGTAATTGAATGCTGACTATAGAGTGATCCCTTTCAATTTGTGCAGATCATATAACTCTCTGCTTAAAACTCTACTGATTTCTCATCTCACAAAATAAAAGGGAGGGGGCTGGAGTGGAGGATCAGCAGTTATAGTGCTTGCCACGCATGCGCAAGTATGTGAGTTCAAACCCCAGCACCACATATCCAATGAAGTCTCAGAGCAAAAAAGGCACATGAAAAACTAAATAAAAATTGTTTCTCTCTCTGTCTCTGTCTCTCTCTCTCTCTCTCTCTCTCAATGTCCCTCTCTCTTTAAAAAAATAAATAAATAAAATAAAAAAATAAAAGGGAAAGCTTGTAATGATCCACAAAGCCCTAAAAGTTAATATCTGGTCTTATTCCATCTGCGTTTCCTTCCCTCCCTGTGCTCCTAATTCACACCCAATGACTACTCTCGGCTCAAGCTCCTGCACTGCTCTTCCTCTCACCTAGGACTCTCTCACCCAGACATTCACTTGGCTCTTCTCACCAATCATGATGAGGAAGCTTTTCCTAAAGACTCAGTGAACTCCCACACCCCTAGATCCCCCCTGTCCTGCATTCCCAGAGAATGTGGAAAGCCTAGGAGGGCAGGGAGTGCTTCATGCTTACCAAATATTTGTCAAATAAAAAAAATAAGTTACAATCATTATGAAGCTACTAAAGTAGTGAGCTTTATTTTGTTTGCCTCTCTATTCCAGTGACCAAGAAAGTACTTGGATCATAGTTGATCAAAAACAAAAAAGGAAGATTATTATCCAGTACAATGTTTCCCACCTCATTAACATGTACAGATAGACATATTTATTTAAATAGCGATTAAATGTTCCCTCATTTAAGGGCAGGATTCTCATGAATAATGTCAATTCACATGCGTACTTTTGCTTTGTTTTGTTTTTAAGAAAGAGAGAGAGAGAAAGACAACGTTATTTCTTTTTTTTTTTTTCATCTGGTTTTTGTTTTTCTTCCACTTACATGCATATATGGTGCTGGGGATCTAATCTGGGTCCTCACATATGCCAGGCAAGCACACTACTGCTGAGACACCTCTCCAGCCTGACTTTTTTAATAGGTAAAAATGAATATATAAATATTAAAAATGTTGCACATTATTTCACACACATATGCAGTAACTTGAATCACATTGGATTAGCACTAGGGTTAAGCATATTTTCACACACTAATTTATGTTGTTTAGGCTTTTCCTCAAGGGTTCTTTCTGCTTGTTAGTTGACTTACAGCAGGTGGCACATGCCTGAAATTTTGAGAGACTGAGGCAGAAGGATCACAAGTTCAAAGCCAGCCTTAGCAATTTAGTGAGGCCCTAAGCAACTTAGTGAGAACGTGTCTCAAAATAAAAATAAAAAATCAGATAAAAAGTGCTGAGGATATGGCTCAGTTGGTTAAGCACCATTGGGTTCAAGCCCAGTACCAATAAACAAAAAAAAAAAATGGTATTTGGGAGGAGGCGTAAATTGGCACATACATAAAATTTCTTCTAGTTGGTGATTTATTTATTTATTGTTTACAAATATTTTGCCTGTAATAACATTATTTATTCAGTAAATTTCTCCTCTATTTCTTATATCATTTACACATTTCTATAAAAGGTCCTGTATCCTATTTTATTAACATGTTTTCCATTTTCTTAAAAGCACCTCTCTCTTAATTGGTATCATTTAAAGCATATGTTGACCATCTAATCATCCAGGCTCTAAACTTCCCATTAAAAATTTTTCAGCTACTTTCATGAACTCAGACTTTAAAATGGACTTTTATTTCCCAGCCCAATAAGGATATTTTAATTTTTATTGTAAGTATTTTTAATATACATGTGACTTTGGGAAAAAATAGCAATTTTACAAAGTTAAACCTTCATATGTAAGAATAGTTTATAAGTTTAAGTCTTTCTGATAAATATTATAAAATATCATTTACTGCTATAAAATATCATTTACTACTTTATGTCTTCTTTAATGATTTTAGTCTATAATTTTTTGAGTGATCTTTTTCTTTTTTTAATTGGTGCATTATATTTGTAAATAATGATGCTATTTGTTGTCATATATTCATACATGCATACAATACAACAATAGAATTGAGCCAACACCCACCCCCCAGCCCTCCTCCACCTCTTTCTTCCCATTCCCTGGTCCCTTGCTTCTCTTTTTGGGGTATATATTTATTCTAATATGCCCAAGTACACTGACATAGTTCTTATACATATAAAAAGCATGAGTATTTTAAATATATGTGACAATAGTATATATAATGACATACTTATAAAAGCTTGGAGCATACTTTGTTTTAACACAGTTGTAGCATTTCCCCTCCCATCTTTTCATCCCATCCCCTATTTTTTTAGATATGATTTTATGTTTTTATCATATAGTGGTCTTATAAAGTTACAAACTTTTACTATTTATCCCTACCTCTTTCCCACCACCTGTTCCATCCTGCTGATCTTTCCCCTTTAGAGCAATAATTATTAGTAGCCAATAATTAGTAGCCAAAGTATCCTTCTGGATAAACTCAAGAAGGACAGGGATTATTGCACCTCTAATGCTAGTCATGTGGTGTTTTACTAAATAAATAATTGCTTTTGTTTACTTGTTTTTGGTGGTGCTGCAAATTGAACCCAGGGCCTTGTGCTTGCTAGGCAAGTGCTCTACCACTAAGCGACACCACAGCCCTTAAATAATGTTTTTAATGAAAGACTACAAGGTATATTAATTGAAGAGGGCAAACAGCCTATAATTCAAATATTTTTTTTTTGCTAATGCTAATCAACCTCCTTCTCAAGGTAAATCTAAACAACATATCCAATCAATAGAAAAGCCACACTTTCCACATGTTTTAAGGAAAAGGTTGAAAATAGGTAGTGTGCTTTGGTTAGTGTAGGAAAATTTCAAGTGATCATATAGCTGTTCAGACATAAAAAAATAGACTAAAAGTCAAGTTTAACAAAGATGTCAAAAACAGATGTTGCAAAAACACTTTAAAACTCACTCTCAATGTCAGCAAAAAGTGAAAATTTTAACATCTGCAGTTGAAGTCAAAGCTTCTGAAAAAAACTTTTATGGGTGTATTTGTGTATTTTGTGAATGGGTATAGATGAAGAAATATTTTGATATATAGTGGAAATATTTTCTAGATATTTTACAAATCACTATTAAATTATAAACAGATATTACTTCAACCAACTTATATAAAGTGCATAAATTTTTAAGAGTATAAAACTGAAAAATATGAAAATAGTATATGAAATATCCCAAAATAGAGTGCTATAAATTTTGATGCTATAATTATGGATAAACACAAAATGCAAAAACTCTTTTTCTTAGCCAAAAACATGTTTAAACATGTTTAATCTAGTTGAAAGTCTAAGTCTAATATGGAAAATTAAATTATAAATTTAATCCAGAGTCCAAGGGAAATAAAGCAATAAAATATTGATAAATATTTTAATTTAAAATTAACTCTCCTCTTCCTAGAAGAAATATTTTCCTGATAACAACCTTCAGATCCCTTAATAAATACTATGAGAACAAAATTAATCTGTCATTAAACTAACATGTGGACACATTTAGAAATTCTCCCATACTTATATGCTATTTTTTTAATATAAATTGATGTTTTCCCTATTAATTTACTAATTATCATCAGCTGGCAGACATGTATAATCAAGAGGACTCCGTGACTTAACGACAGTCCTGACTTCACATTAGAATCACCAGGAGCACTTTGATAAAAAAAAAAAAAAAAAAAAAAACAATGTCCAGGACCTACCTACAGTAATCAGAATTATTATTTGTGGAGCCTATGCATAGGTAACTTTTCAAAAGCCTCATGGGTAGTTCCACAGTGCATGCAGGTAAAGGTGTATTGATCCAGATAGAAGATACCTGGGGAATGGTCAGAAAACCGTGGAGATAATGTGAGTCAGCCTCTTCCGACTCCTCATTTTAGCTAAAAAGCATATATCATGCATGGATGGTGAACTGTCTGCTGGAATCCTCCTTTGAAATAGCCCACTCTAAAATACATTTGGGAGAAAAATGCACTGATTAAAACTACTCACCTGAAGGATTATTCTCACCCAAGTAAGAATTATGTATAGGGAATTCCATGGAGAACAGACAAGGTTCTTACCTTCAGTATGAATGAGCTCCGCAAGGGGAAGCAATCAGGAAAACTTTCTATCCCAAGAGAGTTGCTAACTTATTCCTCCCACAACTGTGACAAGAAAGCAGTCAGTCATCGTCGTTCCAACGTACAGTCTGCACAGTCTGTGTTGAGCACTAGGAAACTTAGTGAGCCAGTCGTGGAAAGGATAAGTGGAAGACAGATTCTTTTCTCTCTGTGTTATTTTTGTCTTGTCCACAAACCTGATCTGTGTTATCTTTCTACTTCTCTGAACCTTTTAAAAACAAAATTAAAACCCACTGGCAAAATATTTCCCATTAATCTATATAGTTCTCTCTCTTTGGAATTATATTTTCTTTAAGATATGCCTTACCTCCTATAAGTATTTTCCATGTATTTCAGGAAGGTTGGTATCTTTCTTTGCTGACATTTAATACTCATGAAATAAAAGTGATCATTAGCATATTAAAAAAAAAGAATGCGTGGGTAGTTTGTAGGCTTGAGAGTGAGAAACAGATCCTAATTTTTTGTTTGTTTTGTTTGTTTGTTTTTTACTTCATTCTGTTTCCTAGCATTTTCCTTTTCCAACAGAGTGAGCGCAAGGTCTTGTTGCTGCTCCCACACAGAGGTACCCTGAATCAAGGTCCAGCTTGCCTCCTTGTACCAGATTTGGGCAAGTTTCCCTCTCAGACCTTCCTCTAAGCCTCAACCAGCCAAGACACTGAGACAGTGCAACGTCTCTATGGTATGGACACACTGATACTTTCCATGTGTTGTCACAATGCCAAGGTCAGGGTCACAAAGAGGAAGTGGCTGCTAACTTTCTATCCTACCCATATCTTTCAGTCCAGTCATATCAGCAGTGAAACAGAAAACCTGATCATTAAATTCAGTATTTGATTCCCAGATCTCTCTTTGGTCTCATGGAGGTTTTGATGAGAAAGGGAGAGAAGGGCAAGCATATGATTCATTACCACCCTTGAAACCTTCCCCAAAATAACACTAAGGGATTTAAATTGTCATCACAATACTGGAAAAATAGAATATGAATTCATCAGTATTTCTAGTAAAAGGTCATGAAAGCAAATGTCCTGATTTCAAATGATGAGCACCAATTCTTTAAACATCACTAAGGTGGAAAGGACAATTCATTAGTGAATGTGTGGTGCAGAACAACACTGAGAAACACATGCACTTTCTATCCAATTTTTATTGACCATAGAACTCATTAATTTCTAAGTTGATCTCCTAGTCAGAAATATCAATGAAGGAAATATTTTTTATGTGTGAAATAAAGGGATTTTTAAATTCTTCTTTTGGAAGACATTTTTGTAGCTTCTTCTGAATTATAGCACACAGAATCCATCTTTGGTTAAGCTACACTTAATGGGCTTATGAGGGTAAAGAGGATGATGGATCCTGCAATTTTAACAGGGCAAAATAACACAGGCCAAGTCTTTTGAGGAATCTTCAAACTGCTTTCCAGAGTGGTCATACTAATTTGCAATCCCATCAACAAGGTAGGAGTGTACATTTTCCCCCACATCCTCATCAACATTTATCACTAATTTTATTCTTAATGATTTCATTCTAATGGAAGTAATAAAATCTCAAAGTAATTTTGATCTGCATATCCATGATTGCTAGGGATATTAGACATTTTCTATATATTTGTTGGTTGGTCTTCTTCTGAGAACTGTCTGTTTAAGTCTTGTACCCATTGGGTTGTTTTTTTTATTAAGTTTTTTAAATTCTTTATGTATATTTGATATTAATTTCCTGTCAGAGAGCAACTGGCAAAGACTTTTTCCCATTCTATGGGCATGCACTTCATGCTTTTATTTTCTTTGCTGTGCAGAATCTTTAATTCGATGCCATCTCACTTATTAATTTTTGGCTTTATATCTTGAGCCTGAGGGGTCACATCAAGGAAGCTGGTGCCTGTGCTCATGTTGTCATGTTCACTCTGTGCTTTCTTCTAACACTTGCAATGTTTCTGACCTAATTTCTAGGTATTTATCCTAAAAAACTAAAATAAGCATTCTATAATGATACAGGCACATCAAGGTTTATAGCTGTGCAATTCACAGTTGTCAAGACATGGAACAACTACAGGTGCCCATCAAGAGATAAATGGATAAAGAAAATGTGGTATATATACACAATGGAGTTTTATTCAACCATAATGAAGAATGAAATTATGGCATTTGTTGGTAAGTGGGTGGAACTAGAGAACATCCTTAGTGAAATAAGTCAGACTCAGAATGTTAAAGGTTGAATGCTTTCTCTTGTATGTGGAAGTTAGATCAAAGGAAGGGAGAGGGATCCCATGAGAGTAGGAGGAAGATCAGAGGAGCAGAAGAAGTGGATATAGGGGGAGGGAGGAAGGACAGGAGTAGAAGGAACAGTGAAGTGAAATGATCAAATTATGTTATGTGCATGTATGCTTACGACACAGTGAATTTCACCTTTATGTATATCTGCAAAACACCAGTATACATAAATGGAAGGAAGACCAGTAGAACAGAGGCAGGGGAACAGCAGGAGTGAGGAGAAGGAGAGAGAAAGAGGACGTACTGGGGACCAAAATGGAGTAATTTATAGTCCATGCATGTATGACTATGCCAAAATGAACTCCAATATCACGTGTAACTATAATGCACTTCATTTTATTAAATATAAAATATGAAAAAGAATTGCTGCTACTAAGCAATGACTGTGAACAGTGTACTAAGCAGATTTACACGCATTATTTCATTTTATTCTTACATCAACCCCATATGGAGTATACTAATCCTCAGTTTACAGGAAAGAAACTGAACATTAGCAAGTTCAAATAGTTTACCCAATAGTATACAAGTGTGAGAAACAGTGCTATACACAACCTTCAGTCTGTCTGACGCCAGATCTCTTAATCATGTTGTGGAATTTCCTCAAATGTGCTATGTAGCAAATCACAATCCATTGGAGAATACAAATCTGTTTACAAGTTATTAGAATTAATTTTGCTTGAAGATACAAAATGTTTCCTCCTTTTCAAAGATTTCTCATAGATGTCTTGGTAATTAAAAACATTGCTAGCTTCTTTTTCATTATGCCTTTTATATTCTGATGCTTATAAAATTACTCAAGCCAGTAGACAACTACAATACCCAAGAAACTTTCTGTAAAATGTGAGCAGGGGTCAGACACACATGATCTGCATAGGAGCTTTACAAGGCATGGAAGTTGTTTGATAATGAGAATATTTTATACATCGTGTCATGTCAGAGATGTTATCTGTCTTTTAAGAGCTATTTGTCTTGGTTGGTTTTGTTTGTTTTAATAATGTGTCTCCTAGTTGGAGATTTTATTTATGTAGGCATTTCTTAGGTATTTAAAGTAATTCACTTTTTGATATTTTATCTAATTTTATTAACATACATTAATTATACCCATTAATGAGGTTCAGTGTGAAATTTCAACACATGCATGCAGCATGCACTTAAAAATCCGGACTCCCTTTTTCTCTCCTCCTACCTTGTCCAATCTCAGTGATTCAATTTTGAAAAGAAGCTTCCCTAATAGCTTCTTTCAAATTTTTGAATTGTCTTAATGGAACAAAACACAAAAAGTAACACAATAAAAAAAAAACCTTATCATTTGTATCCTGTTTTCTGTGAGAATCAGTTTGGGAGGTGTCAAGGGGGAATAGGGAAAAATATTTATGTATCTGTTTTAAAAATAACAAAAAATATCTTTCAATAATAACATGCAAAGATATAGAACTACAAGCTCCAGTTATACTATAAAACAAGCTCTGCAAGACTACCTTATCAAGATAAAAAACAGAAACTTTAGAGAAGTTCTATATTTCAGCTATGTCAGGGGGAAAAAAAACTTTAATAGAGTGAAATTCTTTAAAGATTAAGTTTTGCAATTTTTTCTATTATGGATACAAATTCTTCCCAGTCTTTTACTCATTGATGAAAAGAGAGAGGTAAAGAGTAGTTATTGGGAAAAAAAGAAGTTATTGTAAAAAGTGTAGCTATATAGATATTTAAGTCATGTTGTGTTTAGGACACTATCTTCAGCTTTTTATTGAAGTTATGTACTTTATAGCATAAGAAACACATTTATTTAAGGTTAAAAATGAGCTTGTGGGTCTTGTTTTTGTTTTCTATAATTTTTCCTCTCTATTACTTAGAAAATTCTGATCTTTGGGTTCTAATTCACATTTTGTAAATTTGTAGAATACAAGTTAAAGAAAACATATCCTTAGTTGATTCCTGTTGAAATAATACTTGAAGTCTTGTTCCACATTTTTTTCTTCAGTGGTGGAAGGAGCTAATGCAGAAAGAGACCAATTTTTCCTGCAGCATGATAGATTAAGACAATTAATCTTTTTCTTCATCTACTGAAGAATTTTTGAATATATGCCAGGAAATATGGTGTCCCTGTATGGTTTTTGTAAACAATTTTTTTTTTTTAAGAGACAGCGGGAGAAGAAAGAGAGAGGGAGAATTGGTTTTATTTATTTTTCATCTGGTTTTTGTTCCTCAGACACTAGTTTTTTATGTGGTGCTGGGTTCAAACCTGGTTCTTCCTGCTTGTCAGGGAAATGCTCTACTGCTAAGCCACCACTACAGCCCTTTTTGAAAGCTTTGAACTCAGTACAAAAGTTTGAGCAGAGATCATGGGACTGATGTGCCCACTAGTTCAGATCCACCTTGATTTGGCCATATTAACTGGCCTTAGACAACCCACATTCTCTTCCACCTTGACTGATGATTAATGCGTAGTTCAAGAATCTCAGCAGAAGATACATTAGCTGAGACCTGGAGTTTAGAATATTTAAGGCTAGGTTCTTAAAGCCCCATTCAGCAAATTTACCTTCACAAAGACCGTGAGTGGAAAGGTTCAGCCACTCTTGTTGAAAATAAAGGATAGAGTGAACAGAATTGTGAATGGGGGAAAGAAGTCAGGGTGAACACACAGGGTCCTCAACAATATCCTTAGTAAATCTGGTCCTGAGTCTGCAAATTTCTGTGAGCTGTTGTCAAAATCTGCCTTTATGATCATGGACATGTCAGTTTCTTCATTATTATAATTTTATCATTTTTTCTCTGTATTCAAATTTCAAAACATTAGTGTTCATATTATATGCTAATTTTTAAAATTTTGTTGTTGTGATATCTATTTTTCCATAATTCACAATACTTTCACTTTAACTATATATATATATCTATATATACATATACATATATATATATCTTTCTAACTCTTTGGTATCAATTTTTTTGTTCTTAAACTTTAGTTTTGTCTTCTGTAAACAAAATACAGAAACAGATTTTGGGTTTGATTAATCAGGAATGCTTAGCTTTCAAATAGATGATGCGTTTGAATAACATTTCTTTTTGTGTTTCTGTTTCTTTTATCTTTCTAACAGCATTTTACTCAATTTCATAAAGTAGTCACTTTTTATTTCTTATTTTGCTTAGAAATAATATTTCTATTATTTTAATGAGTTTATATACATTTAACATAATAAATCTATACTTACTCAGGATTTCACATTTCATCTTCAAAAAACTAAGGAGTTTGCAAAACTTAATGCCAAATAATCTCATATGTTCTCTTATGTAGGATCATTTCTCAGTATTTTAGCTTTTTAGAGATCCTATTCATTCATAATTAGTTGTTTTTACACCAATTAGTCGTCTTTATTCATATTTTAATCAATTTAACTTTTATCCTCAAGGAGTAACTTTATTATTCAATTTTACATGGCAAAATTCCCTTCCCTTGGGCTGGAATGGTGGTTCAGAGGTTTTGGAGCTTGTCTGGCAAGCACGAGGACCCGGGTTCAAACCCCAGCTCCACGTACAAAACTGAGTGTTGGAGCAACTAAGGCCATGTGAAAAACTAAGTAAAGTTGTTTCACTCTTTCTCTGTCTCTCTCACTGTCCCTCTCTCTTTAAAAAAAAAAAAAAAAAAAGTAAAAAAAAATTCCCTTCCCTTTGCCCACTTGTTAGCTAATGTTTTTACTTGCTACTATTTCTTATACCTTATTTCTTTCTTTTGGGATCAAGTCCCTTCTTTTTCAAATATATCCTTTGTCATATTTTTGATAACCATTGTGTTTATTTCCCTGAAAATAATGTTTATTTCAACTTTAGTCTTGAATGATTGTTAAAATTTGTTTTTTATGGTTTTGTAGTTTCAGTATCTAGTTTGAGGATGGCTTTATTATAGATTATAGAATGTATGGATATGAAAAATCCTCATGTATAATCTTGAATATTTCTTTTTCGTTTTCTTTATTCTATCTTTCTGCAATTCTATACTACTGTTTGCAGAATTTTCTCATTCTGTTTGTCCCAGCTTTGTTTGAAGTATTATTGACCAATATAAATTATACATGTTGAAGGAGTACAATGTCATGTTTTGATAGCAGTATGCATATTGTAAAGAGGTGACCATCAACCATCATCAAGATGATTAGCATATCTATCACCTTACCTGTGTATGTGTGTGTGTGTGTGTGTGTGTGTGTACTGAGAACACTTAACATCTATTCTCTTGGCAGACTACTGGTATATAATACTTTATCATTAACTATTGTCACTCTGCTCTAGATTATATCCCCTATATTTTATCTTTCTGGTTGGATTTTTGGTAAATTTTGTGTTCTATTTTGAATTTCACATTTTTCCCTATTCGTCTATATCATATCTTTCAAATTAATGTAAGGGAAAGCAACTGATTATGAACACTCAGGAAGTCTTCTTTAATCCACCATTTAGAAATCACAAGGATGATCATATTAATACCTTGAGCCAAAAGAGGAATGCTTGATCGTCCCATTTTTATTGATTATATAAAAATTCGGAGATTAAAATTTTACATATTATCCAAGCCCCAATTCCCATGATGTGAAGCACAGTGTCATACTTACCGCTACCATGAAGTGACATTAAAAAAATAACCCTCTAGACAAAGTATGCCTTCTCACCAGGGTGGCCAGTGTCAGTTTAACTGTTACATATTCCCCAGGGTTTAATTGTCTCATTTCATTTAGTATGCAATTTATTTAATAAATATGTATCTAAAAGCATCCTTTTAAAAGTCTAGGCCATAATATTAGTTTGATAAATGGATGTTTTTCAGTTTTTTAATATGTTCACTTGCCAGTCAAAACATTGCACAACGTCAGCGTAGGAAGTCAAGGCAAATAGTCACCTTGTTCTGGCTGAAGGTAAATTATCTTCTTGATTTGAACGAACCCAGACAGATCAATTTTCCTGGATAACATTTCACTTTTCATTCCACCTTATCATGAATTCTTGATAATATTTTTGCTAAATATCTTTATATTTATCTAAAAATAATGACATTTTAAAAAATCTCACTGTCTATTATTTTAATAACAGTAAGCAGTAATGAGATTAGATATCATGGAGAGTTTACATTTTTCAAAACACAAATGTAACAGCTCATTTAGCAGTGTGCTTTAAAATGTACTCATAAATCATTGAAATTGACAGCAGTTGTCAGGAAAAATGAAAAATGTGTATTTTGTGATGTGTTCTTTTTTCCCCCTTAAATGTTTACAAAATATTCACAGTTTTGGGAAATTTTTAATAAACTACAAATGATCAACTGGTTTCTAAAATGAGTACTTTGAATGCAAGAGAAAAATGTGATGTGTGCCTTCCATTTACTATGTTGATGGGTGAGAATGCAAATATGTTTGAGTGCAAGTCAAGAGAAAAACATTTCAAATTCTTAAACGTCTAAAGAGAAGTTTTAATCAAAGAAGAGGGAATATATTGTTTAAATCATTTTTATTTTGACGTTTTTCTCTTTGAGAAAAACAAAAAGTTGAGTCCATTGAATACAGCGACCCTCATCTTAATCACGGCTACTCAGGAGGCTGAGGCAGGAAGATCACAAGTTTAAGGTCGGCCTGGGCAACGTAAATAAGATAAAAGGGCTAGGGATGTACATCAGTGGTATAGCACCCTTGGGTTCAATCCCCAATATTTAAAAAAAAGCAAATATAATCAATGGCAGCATGTTTTAAAGTATTCTTTTTCTCACTAAAGTGAATTTATATTTTCTAAGATATTGAGCTCATTTCACATTTTAAAAAAAGATGCTCAAGTCCATAAGGATTGTAAAATAGTGATACATAATAATTTAAAACAAAATATTCTTTAAAGTTATTTTTTATTTGCACTTTAAAGTTTCTCTGTCAACATATGTTTTCCACAATCTGTTTTTCTGTCTGTCCAGAAAAAAGTCATAAACACTTAAAAAAATAATAACAACAACCCCAATGTATTTGGCTTAAAAGTATTCAGAAATATGAAAATTCAGACCGCAGTTACCTTGGCCAACACTAAGTCATAATTCTTATTAAGATGGTTGATTTTCCTGGTGCCATTCTGAGTGATCTCCATTAAAGCAAACCAGAGTTATTTCTTATCATTTAAAAATACTTTATTTTGCATGATTTCATGTGCTACTTATAAGTTTATGATGTAGGCAGTGAAATTATTATACTGACACAGCTTGCCAGTCCTAATTCAAATTATCTTTTTTATGAAGCCTTCCCTAACTTTGTAAAATTCATAAATTCCTTCCCCTGGTCTCCACTAGTGTATTAAAAATATTTGCTTCACCATTTTAAGTATACAGCTCTTAATAGCAGAAAATTTTAAGATATTTATTTAAACAAACAAACCAAAAATCTCTGCTGCCCTGTCCTCTTTATTTGGTCTGTTCACGTATTCCTAATTGCTGAAAGTGGAACTGAACTTGACCTAGTGAAAACTGCCTTGCCCAAGAGGCCATGTCCCCACCTAGAGACCAACTGATATGGAAGTACAAACCCCGGTCTCAGGAGATGTGTTCTGCAACAACGGATTCCAGAGTTCACTAGAAACAAACTGAAAACAGTTTCCTTGCTTAATGTCTTCCCCTGCCGGATTGGGCTTTCCGTACTACTATTCTCTTCTGACCTCTCCCTCAGTACATCTCCACCTAACCAAGAGATGCCTTCTGATTCTAAGAAATCTACCTTAAGTCATTGAGTATCCATTGTTTCTGCTCAACAGGATCAAATTCTTCTAATATTTGCAGAACTGAAAATTTGGGACTTATTAGGTTAATAATACAATAAAAGAATTAAATTATAATCTTTTTATTCTCTCTTACTGGGACATAAAATAATAGTGCATCATATACCAGTGACATCTGAGAATATATGTCACTATCCAAATAAGAGCTCATATCAGTATTCCCAAGGACAGGCCTGAGAATACTCATTCCTTTTGCCTTTCTGGTATAGTTGAACTGATTAAAATTCCTTTCATTCTTTTCACCATTGTTATTTCTGTTTGGCTTCTGGGGTGGAGTGGCCAGATCCGAGTTGTTAAGATGCCCCCAAGTCAGGCCTCTGGCCTAGAATTCCACTAATGTTTCCCTTATTATAACTAATTAATGACATCAAATATTTTCATTATTATGCATAGCACCCTGCTACACAAAAATACTGTGATTACACTTCTTTTTATAATGTCTAATTTTTCTAGATTTAATACCATTTTATTGTTTATTTGCTCAACTTTTTATCTAACTATACTAATTTTTCCCAAACATGTGCATAGCTTTTCCAACATTTTTTTGTACTATCAGAACTTTCATATTTTTGATAGTTCTTTCTGATGCTGTTGTTGATGTAATCCTTGTTTTCCTTTTAACCTGAAGACGCTGCTTACAAGGCCCATTGTCCTTTTTCAACATGGTCTAGTTATATTTTCCCGGATCTATTCTAAAACATCTAACCCAAACATTTATTTGGTTTTTCAAATCTGTTCTGTGACATCCCTCCACTATACTTTAGGAAATTCCTTTAGCCTCTCTCTTTGTAGGATTGTCACAGCAGAAGAGAGGTCTCCAGAGAAGGGTCTGATGAATTCCCAGAGGGGAAGAGAAATTCAACTCAGGACCAGCAGAGGAAACAGGAGGGGAAAACTTTAGCGTTTGCCAAAGACATAGAGGTTTATTTAGGAAGCAGATACACTTTCAAGGGAGAATATGGTCAATCCCAAGAGTGAGAAACCCCTCCTTGGGTTGAGGCTCCAGTATTTATAGAGGGACTGTAGTTATATATATATACATCCAGTGTGGAAGTGCACATTTTTATGAATTTTCCCTCTACTTATGTCTTTCTTTCATTTCACAAGGGCATGGGTCAATGGCACAAGTCAAGTACACATCACTAAGGAAGTGCAATTGATCCTAGGTGTTTTTTTGCATTTCAGTGGTTTATGGGTACCTCCTTTGAGATTTAGAACCTTTCCCTTTCTTCCCAAATTCCTTTCTCAGATCACCAGTCCCCTGAATCTTTCTCAGGTCTGCTTCATGCCTTTATCTGGCAGCAGCTCTATCAAGTAACTTCCTGAGAAAATGGATATGGAAGGTAAGAGGTCAAGAAATCAAGAATCTAAAAATATCTTTTTCCTTCATTTGATTCGTAATCTTGCCAGATAACAAAATATTGATTGGGAATAATTATCACTCCAAACTTTGGAAGCACTTCTACAATTTCCTCTATC
Source organism: Aplodontia rufa (assembly GCA_004027875.1). NCBI lineage: Eukaryota > Metazoa > Chordata > Mammalia > Rodentia > Aplodontiidae > Aplodontia > Aplodontia rufa. The sequence continues at coordinate 36,633 of PVKS010005949.1, forward strand.
ATGTTCTACTCACATATTCTACTCTCTCATTATACTCATATGTGTAATACCCTATCGTTTTTCTCTTTTTAAAAAAAAAGAGCAAGAGTGATAGTGAGAGAGAGAGAGAAGAAGAGAGAGAGAATCAATTTTATTTGGTTTTTCATGTGGCTTTCTTAGTTGTGCATGTGGTGCTGAGGTTCAAACCCAGGTCCTCACACTTGCTAGGCAATCACCACTACCACCTAGCCACCATGACAGCTCCCATTTTTCTCTTTTAAACCTTTTAAAATAATAGTTTTCCCCTGGTGGCATGAAATTTTAAGACATTTCCTGATATGAGTATTGGTTGCAACTTTATAATTTAGAGAGATGCACCTAGCATTTCTAGCGAATTTTCTTATGTTAGGGATATTTTGACTCTCTACCTACTTCTTTTATTCTTTCTGAAATTCCTATGACTAAAATATTTTTTCTCTTTTGCTTTTGTACTGTATATGTCCTTTATTTCCTCTCACTGATATTCTTGTTTTGAACATTTTGTTTATTATGTTTCCCATTTCCAGGGGTCTTTCTGGTTCTATGGTTTTTCCTTTTGAGTTAACTTTTCTGTGAATAAAAGATCTCCTAATTTCAAAAAGATAACTAGTACAGGTCTGGAAACAACCCAAATTTAAAGATTCTTCTCACTTACCACCCTTCCGAAAACATAGCAGTCTGGAGTTGGTGGAAGGAAGCAAGTTTGTTCAAAATTTGTCCTGAGGAAAATAGAAGAGACTTTTTTTCATTTCATATCTCTATCTTAGGGAGTTCCAGGGCATGAAGAGCTTTTATAGAAGAAAAAGAGACCAGGGGAATAATGGGGGCAGAAAATCGAGGTGCTGGGCAGGGTCTTCTTCATCCAGACCTCTCTCTTCCTTCTTCTTCTCTGGTGGGAACATTACAGAGGGCTTCGACCATCCACCAGCGATGTAACATTTCATATTTTATGTCATCCCCATCTTCTGTGGTATCGCATACCTCAAATTCCTCACTGATTTCAGGATCCTTGGAATGAGTTTGGTTTCTTGCTGAAAATATGTTTATAGACATGTGGGTTTTGTTTCACTCTATAAAATATTTACCAACATTCATTCTGCAGGTATGGATTAACCAGCTATTTTTAACCAGGTCCTGTTTGAACTCTGGAATGCAATTGCAGAATCAAACAAAAAGTGCTGTCTCACAAAGACAGTATTTAAAGAAGAAAATGATAACAACAATTATTCCCAATCAATATTTTGTTATCTGGCAAAATTACGAATCAAATGAAGGATAAAGATATTATTAGATTCTTGATTTCTTGACCTCTTACCTTCCATATCCACTTTCTCAGGAAGTTACTTGATAGAGCTGCTGCCAGATAAAGGCATGAAGCAGACCTGAGAAAGATTCAGGGGACTGGTGATCTGAGAAAGGAATTTGGGAAGAAAGGGAAAGGTTCTAAATCTCAAAGGAGGTACCCATAAACCACTGAAATGCATCCTTGGCTTCTTGTTCAATCATTCACCTCTGTCTGCCCTTAAATCATATTCATTCATTTCTTTTCCATTTCAGTTTTTGTTTTCATAATATTCTTGCCTGGATGAATGGCTTTCCAAATACTGATCCATTTAATCAGAATATTCTTCTTGTGCTTTTAACATTTGACTTAAGATCTTAAATTGCATCAAACATCACCAGGTAGCCTCCTGCAATTAATTACACAGATTAGATCATTCTGTTACACACTCTCATACTCTGATGTGATCTAATGCTTGTCCATTATAACACTTATCACAGTTTACAATTATTTGCTTATATGATTGTTTTCATCTGTTTTCTGGACTTAGATTGTAAACTCCATAAACACAGGATCAGCTTCTGTGTGGCTCGTTTGTATTATTTCCATATCATTAGGTTTAGCATATTATCTCTTATATTATAGGTGTTAAATATATGTGAAATAAGCATATTAAGTAACATTTTACTCTGAACCCAAGGAAAATTCCAACAGCTGAAAATATTGAGCATCTTTTGAAATGCTGGAGAGAAAATTTTCTCCCAGGTCTTTAATTTAAACAAGATGACTTCAAAATCCTTCCTAATCTCAGTATTTTAGCAGCATGATGTTGGCCTAATCAGTTATCTTATCTGTGTCTTGGTTCCTGATTCCGAAGTGAAGGATTTTATCGAAATGTCTTTATTACTTTGAGCTCCATGAATCATTTATGGTATGTTAATTGTATGGGAAAGACAATATAAGATGCTGATGAAAACTTACATATATTTTTCTCCAATAGCTTATGTTTACAAATGAAACTACATAGTGCTCTTGGATTTCATTATTTTTATTTTTCCTTTTCAATAACACTACTGTTTTCATTGGCTTACTTAGAATGGAAATTGATTTTTAATTTTTAAAAGGAAGTTACTATTATTGATCAGCCGCATGTGGTCTCCAAAATGACTGACTACATAAAAATGAATCATTTGATTATCGTTAAAAGTAATGTTTTAAACTGATAGACTATAGTACTTCAGTCCTATACAGAAATGCAAGAAGCCAAATTAAATGTAATTTTAATAGACATTGATTTACATAGGCTCAAAGATTTGTATGTATAAATCCAGATTTTATAATTTGATATTAATTTGACAGGGAATAATACCAAATGTCGTTTCAAGATTCCATGTTCTAGACTAATAAACATTTTAAAAAACATGTTTTTCAGGAAACAAAATGATTTAAATTGTATGTATTTCCTAATATATGTTGTGAAAGTCAAACATAGCCTGCTATGTAACGAAAATTCCCCTGGTGACATTCTTTACATGTTCTAAGTAATGATCTATGGAATTTAATGACAATCTGCTACTAAAGCCCCAAATTAATTTTCTTGGAAAATTTTAGGTAATTATTTTAATTAATTGCATCACATATTTTGTTTCTATATGGTAGATTTAACTTTTTATCAAATTTTGCTATTGGAAAGTTACTAGCACTATTTATTGTATATCCAATTTTTAAGTCTTTCTTTCAACCTTGAAGTGTTTTTGTGTTAAAAACACTTTCCATCTTTGCATAAGTTAGAATATATAGTAGGCTCCTATAAATAAAAGAAGGGAAAGTATTGAGACAAAAAAGATAGATATTCATTCCACAAACACACATTTAAAGTTATATTTGCCTTGGTGTGAAAGCTACATAGAGACAGGGACCCAGTCTCTTTCCCTAGGTTCTCCTGTCTTTGGCTCCTGACTTTCACAGAGTAGAGCACAGTGACTACTGCAGTGTCTTCCGTCACAGCCTGCTTCCCAGGGAAAGAAGCAGCAGAAGGCACACCCAGGTTTACTAAGGACACACCTTAGAGGTCGCACACATCACTAACCTCCTATCTACTGGCCTGGACCAAAGATACAGCTACAATAGGCTGCAAGAGAGCTCAGAAGCATAATCTTTACTGAGGAGCCATGTGATAACCTTAAACTTGTTTCAATAAACCATAAAAAGAGGATGAATATGAAGAAGTTGCAAAAAAAATTCATCTCTGTCAGTCACTCAACCATTATCCATCATTCAAGAACTAACTGATAAATCTTTTTGGACTCTCCTAAGCTCTTGCTTGCTTCTCTTTCACTGCTCCCATAGCTTTCTGTCATTATTTTTCTGTGCATATCTGTCTTTCTCTTTTAGAATGAATGTCTTGAAGAATATTTTCTGAGTCTTGTACATCTTTTTATTTGCAGTGTATAAAATTTGCTGATGGACAAAGTGATACAGAACTTAGTACCTTAGAATACAGAAGTCAATAAGACAAATAAGAGAAACACTAACATGTTAGCAATTAATCGAGAATAATTTTTATCAGTAGTATGGACAATTTGAAGGAAAATATAAAATAAATATGATTTAAGTAGATTTTTGTGGGTATCTTCCAAATGATTTCTTCTAATACTTTTCTCACATTAGCAGAGAATATTTGGAAGATATATGTATGCATTTTAATTTCTTCATACTTTTGATTTATTTTGTTTATGGATAATTTTGTAATTTTAGTAACATTTTAATTCACATGTGATTCTGAATTACAAATATTCAAACTCTTCAAAATGTGTATAATTTATTTCTAAAGACTTACCTCACAAGCCTATAATCATTTCTATGAGTAAAGTATATCAAGACCATAGTAATACAGAGCAGGCTGAAGAGAATATCTTTAGATGTGCACTTTGTATTTCTAACGGTTTCCTAGAAAGGATTTTATAATATAAACCAATGAACGATTTGATTAGACAACAAGTTTAAAATTTCCAAGTATTGACATACAAATTATACCACTAAAGTCTTAAACTATATTCACTTTCTTTTTTTTAAACTCTATTCACTTTCAATCTGATATGATTAAGGAGGTCTTTGTAGATTATAACTAAGTATAAACATTAAATATTGCAGTGCAAACAAATATTATTAATCCATGGGAACTAGATTCAAAAGTCTATAATTTGTGTGAGTAGTGAACTTACTAATAAATACAGAATTTGTAAGACTCAATAATATGCCTTAGAAGTATTTAATTTCAATATGTTGTTTTCATTTTGATGATTCCCCCAAATGCTACATGAATGATACCAGTATTTCATAAAGTAGATTCATAAGGTAGTACTCTGGAAATAATCCTTGAGTATCACTGGAATATCATTGTCTAAAAACAGTTAACCACAAAGAAAATTCTATATATATCCAATCCATCTATTTACTTCCATACTCACTGGCAATAAATGTGTACAAATTATGTTATTTCTCTCTTCTGTTCCCTTCCCATTCTCCACATGAAAGACAAATGAATCTTTTAAAATACAAGTGATTTTCACTTATCTCCTAGTTTTGTCCATGAAACAGTTCAAACTTCAAGAAAACATATTTTCATTTTTAAGTAATGTTTTGAACAGGTAAGGTCAGGGTTCCTTGGAAACATAGCTGATTCCAGTGCTGCAAGACCTTTTTCCAGAACCAAAAAAGTACTCAAAGTTTAATGGTAACCTAGCAAAATGATAAAGGGATCAAACTGAAATGGTCACAATAGTGACCACAATTTGTTTCAATATGAATGTAAAAAATAACTATAAATGTGGTTGAAATATTGGTTAGATTCAACCTGAATCTACTAGAAGTTATTTCATCAATTCCCTACTCTGAGTATTAATAGGTGAGTTAGATTTTGATTGTACATTTAGATGGGAAAATGTAGCATACCCTAACTGAGAAATAGAAACTCTTACAAAATAATTGCATGCATTAAATATATCATAATAGGCTTAGAAATCTACCATTTGGAAATCTTAATGAAATATTTATTCAGAAATATGATCATTAATGGTTGCTAAAAACATTGAGTGAAAGATTGAAAGGAAGTTTGTATTTTCTTGATGCTAGAATATTACACTCCTGAACACTTGGAAATTAAAGAAGAAAATTGCATATTTTGAAAATGATCAATCTGCAGTCTCCATTTTAGCCAACTGACCACTAAACCTAGGAAATCAGGTGATATGCTTTCCAATAGGCTGCAATTTGAGTATACATCAATCAATTCTCATAGACATATTTCAAGTTTAGCAAACTGAACTGCCTGAGAACAGGGTAGTTTTTGTCTTAAAATTTGTGTAGAAGTCTCAAGAAAAGACTTCATTTTTCTTGAATTAAGAGCTCTGTTCATAGACGAATGGTAGTTGCTTGGGATGGTAAAGGGGCACATCTTTTCCATTGGAATAGTGGCAAAACAAATCCCAGAAACCAGCAGAGCAATGTTATTATCAAAACACTGGCCAAACTCAAAATAATATTATGCATAAGGAACTATAAATATGTGGACAAAAAATAAATATTGATACTTAAAAATTAAGGCACAAATTTTTACTTTAAATACTTTATATGTGTTCTTATTTATTATCCTAAGTATGAACTACATTAACAATCCACTCAATTTTGAAATATTTCCTTTTTAAATTAAAACTCTATAATTTCTTACTACTACGATTTGAGTTTTTTTAAAAGCAGAATTTCTTTATTTAACTAGTAGAGTATCTGCTAGTTAGAAATTCCCTAACAATTTTCTTATGAAAACTAAAAAGAACACAAACCTATGAGAGTTTTTACCTGTTTTTAAAATAGTGTACCAAGATTGGGTCTGTCTATTCATGTAGTATGAGATCTTTTCCTTAATGCCTATAGTTGAATCATCATTTTTATCTTTGTGTTGAACATACTCGTAGTGAATTGGTTCAGAACTGAGTTTTCAAAGGTTCCTCTAATGTTCTACTTGGAGATCTAGTTAAGGGGAATAGAACCCTCTTTCAGAAACATCTCTTGTTCAAATCTACGCTGTTAAACCAACACCTTTCAACTGACTTTTCTCTGTTTTAATTTTTAGGATATGAATGTTTACTAAATTTGATTTTCAATCCATTAAAATAAAATGGATTATACAAGTATGAGTAACCTATGTAAAAATAATATATAAACAAACTGTACAAAGTACTACAAAAGTTCACATTGTATTAAAGGAACACAGAAATTTATAGCTGCATTGTGTTAAGTGGTGTTTATTTTTAGTTAAATAACGAGTGCTCCTTAAAGTATATGGCAGATATTTTACACATTAAAATGCACATATTAATTACTAAAAAGAGTAAAAACAAGTTTTCAGTTTTTATTTAATAACTCTCACTGTTCTAGAATTATTTATGTATGATAAAGTATGTGTTGAAGAACATGTTTACATTTTAATATAGAAGTAAAAATGTGAATAAACTCTGTAAAACATGAATTTGTCCTTGGAGGAGCAAAATATCTATTTTAACATTCTAAAAATAAAGGTTAGACAAACCAAAAATCTACCTCAAATACACATACACACAACAACAAAATACTTAACTAAGAAGAAACAGTGAAGGAAAGAAAAGTGTAAAATTGACATTTTTTTACTTCACAAAGAGAAATAATTGCCTTTCTGTTCCCTTTGAGTCAATTATTCCCATTCTAGGTCCCAGACTGGCCTGTTCTTTTTCATATTTATGTCATTGAAAAGAATCTATCACCCACTGACATTACTAGAATTGAAATTTGTGTACCTTAAAGAAAGTTTCTAAGAGTTCTGTTATTACTGTTAAAGATTATCTTTCACCTTGCATAAAAGAAAACTATTACATGCTTCATGGCATTACTAACCACTTTATTTACCAGTATATTATATGACAAATGGGATATTCTAGCAAGTCAATCTGCATCCATCAAGCCTCTACTCCATACACTATCCCAACATGCTTTTCAAATGTGCTCAGACATTAACACTGACACTCTCCATTATCAGCAGGAGAGTTATTTTAATTCAAATGGCACAATCAATTGGAGGAAAACCTTTGTTCAGAGAAAATAAGTTACTCCTTTCCTAGTCAAATGTGTTCTTGCCTATCTTAAAAGTTTAAGTATAATCTGATACCTTCCATTCAGGTTTAATTAGCCTTAATTTTTTAGAGTTTATTATAAGTCATGTTTTCTAGAAGCACAATCTGTGGTGGAGTTAAACATACTAGACATTAATTAGGGAGTAGCCTTGGCTGGAATCAGACTGAGCAGAATATAAAGGTAAGATGCAGGAGTGGAGAGAAGCACAAGTCCAGGTCTTGCAACAGCCTTAACTGCACGCACCTGACTGAGCTGGTGCATGCGGGTAATCTATTACCTGCCAGGATTGTCCCAAATAGCCAGGACTTTATGCTCTAACTCCATAACACATTGGACATGAGTGTCCTGGGAAAGCATCAGATCATCAAATCCCTCCTTGAATCAGGAACTGCACCATACACTACCATATCTACTGCAGGTTCCAAATGTCATTCTTCATTGACAACATATTTCAATCATGTAAAATCATAGTCTAGGAAATTACTATTTATCATGATATCAAAATTGAGCATATATAGTATAAAGAATTAAAGAATATCATTCCCCTCAGGATAAACATTACAGTTGTATGCCAAATGTTTGAAAGGACTTTTTTCAGTTATTGTAGTCTGATTTAACAAACTGTGAGAGGAACAAGGAATTTTTTTTCTTATAGTAGACCTGAATAGTAAAGAATTTTATAAAAAGCATAGAATAAGCTCACATTTCTCCAGTCATTGTCGCTATTGAGTTCCAGACAATTTTGAACATGCATTTGGAGTGGGATCTCTTCCCTTCTCCAAGATGCAGCATGAATCACATCCCAATACTCAGTCTTATAGAATCACTTAGTTTTGTCTTTTCACTTCTACAGATGCTCAATAATGTACCTATGATCACAGAAATCTGTTAGTGGCAATAAAGTGTTTTTCTTTCCTTCCTCATGACTTCTTCCAAATAGTCAATTTATTTTTCTTTCCAATACATCTCACCCTTCCCACCCAAAATAATTATCATTATTTCACTGAGCACTTTAGCCCCCTTTGTCCTTCTTTGTACAACGTTCCTAATGAATGTATCTGATCCAGACAACAACATGGGATATACTCGACAAAACAGCAAGGTATATGATTTCAGACTTTTGAAGTTATCTTCTTGGACCTTGAAGGAATATAAATTTTTCAGAAGCCAACATGAAAGCAAATATCTTTAACACTGAAGGTATTAACTGTCTCTGTGACCATTAGAAATTATGAATTGGCATATATGAGAGATTTCACTGTCTATAAAGCTTTTCATGGGAGTACTAAATTTTCAGAAATTAGAAATGAAAGAGACATTATGTGCCTAAAGAACTCTCTGGGAGAGAAGACAATGGGAAGATATCAAGGGCCTTTATTCATAATTCTAGAACATTCCATCCATAAGAACTACTAATGAGCAATAACTTTTTCCTAGGACGTGCTGCTTGAGTTAGTTAAATTAGTAACGGCAACTGATTGTGATTTTAAAGCTTCCATTAATTTTAAATATGTGTATATATTTAACCTAAGTTAAGTGGAAGCATATGTATCTTTATTAGAAATCAATAAGCAGATATAATAACTTAAATAATAGAGTGTGCTACTTTAAAAACACCACCAAAACTCTTTGAGATTCATCCTATTGCAAGATGGGGGTGTTCCTCTTCCTATAACTGTGTGGGTTAAAAACTTCTTTGACCAAGAAAATAGGGTAGAAATGACTGAAATTTTTAAGGCTAGGTAAAAATGGCGTGCATCTTCTGAAGGCTTGCTCTGGAATCCTGGTGCATGATGTAATATATTTGACTATCCTCAGGCCACCACACTTTGAGGAAGCCCCAACCACATGGAGAGGACTTAGGAAATCAGCTCACACGGTTCTGTTGTGGAAAACAGACTAATTGGGAAGCGCTAAGCCACTCTTGGAGAATGGGACAACTTGGGTTTATTATGCTTGTGGACCTCGAGGAGTTTCTACCCCAAAGTCTGAGCCCCTTCTGCAGTTTCATACATTATTTGTAGGTTATCCAAGTCCTTTCCTGTTATTGGGTAATTTAAAAATTTCCAGCCTACGTGACAAAGGGTTTGTACAGAGGATTTCAGCAGTAAGCATGTTTATGGAAGCAGAGGTGAAACATTGCAGGTGTCATTACAGGCAGCTGTTTCTCAAAGTAATATCTCTGCAATTTATCATAGCACTGAAAATGGTGCTTTGTTACTCAGAAAAGGGACTTTTGTAATAGTTTTTGTTTTTCCATCTGGCTCTGACATTTCCTTCTCAAACCCAGGCCCTGGATCACCCAAGACCAGGTGGCAAACATGCAAGTGAAATAGCCTCCTCCGAGTGATTATAGTCCCCAGCACTTTGAGTCACCACAGATTGCTCTGAGTTATAAGTGGAGCCTCTGAGCTCTGAAGTAGAGACAAGTCATCTCCACGGCAAAAGTCCAAACTCCTGGCTCATAGGGCAGGATCTCTAAGCATAGTAAAATGGTTGTGGTTTTAGACCACTAAATTAGGAGATGCAGTTACACAGAACTAGGTACCTAGAATTCTCAGGTAGTAAAATTGTATGAATGAATTCTACTGCAATAAGAAAAAAAAAGAAGAAAAAAGAAATTATTAACTTAAAAAATTGCATGGTTCCCTAATTACAAAATTTCACAGAGTAGGAGCCATAGTAAATGATAGTAATATTATATGTAAATCAATTCTATTTGATGCAAACTAAATTTATTTTCAAAATGTCTTTACCATGCTTATTTGAAATCAAGAAGCTTTGTTCTTTTTAAGTGATTTTTCTCTATTAAATATGTACCAAATTTTTTATATATGTTTAATAAAAAATGAATGAGAAAAGGTCACTTTCCTTAACAGGAATTTGTCCTAGACTATTTAATAACTATTCACAAGCACCGAATGCATATTGCCTGAAAGTATAATGTACAGGCTTCAGAATTTGATTTTTTATGTTTTTGCATTGCTGTTTCAATAGACTTTCCAGTGAATGAAAATAGACACTTTACAAATCCATTTTCAGGGCAAGATTTCCTGTTCCTCTAAATAAGAACATTTCACCTTGTGTTTTAAAGAAACATCTTTCCTGATTTAGCATTTTCTTTTTTGTTTCCTCAGACTTATAATTTGCTGGCTAATCAACAAAAACCCCATAGGGACTTAATCTAGGGAATGAAACACTAAAGACTATAATAAAGTTACTACATGCATTCAACCCCTAGTAATTTGGAAATTTTATTAAAAGTTTAACAATAATTGCATATCTTAACAAGCTTGAAATAACATTTCAGCATACTCCATGTTCAATTCTTAAATGACATTAGTTTTAGCCTCTGTTAACAACACACTTTATAAAAGGCCAAAGAGTATATTTAACATCATGCCATTCCATGTACTATCAAAGCTGGAATGACACTTGGTGATCTAGCTCAAACAACTAATTTAGCATTGGAATATAATTGTCTCTCTAACTATGACCCTGCCTCAACTGTCTTAAAAAGGAGTTTCCAATAGATCAGGTTCCAGAAAAGTCAAAGTTATCTGTGTACTGCAGGTTGGATTTTGAAACAGAAAACCTGCCTGGCAGATATTAGAGAGTTAACTGAAGCATAACAAGAATATTGATATTTCCCATAATTTTTGAAATTCAGAGCAGGAAAGCAAACTAGATGCTAACCGTAAATAGACATCTGTATCTGTGCTAAAAGGGTTCATTTAATACAGTTATCACACTGAAATTTCCTATCAGTTTATGGTTATTTGTATTTCTTTTCAGTAGTTGACAACTTTTAATCCATTCTGATATCATAAAATTGCCTTTGTCAAATATTATTACAGAGAGATGGACATTGACCAGAAGGCCATTTTTTACTAGTATTTTTTATTTCCCTTCTTAAATCTTAAGGTTAGTAAAACTTTTAAGGAGAAGTATGGCATGAAAATTGCAGGTAGCATTGGAGGTAAAGTGTTATATAGCCCTATGAAGAGAGAATATAAAATGAGTCTGATGGGACATATCAGAAATCTGAGGCATAAAGCAAATACATGCTCCCATTTTCAGAATTTATTGATATTCTGGGCCTAAAAGCTCTGTAATGCTATATAGGAGTCCTTCATGGACTACAAGGTGGTATGGGTGAATTCTTCAGAGACAGGGCCATGAAACGGTTACATTACGCCAAGTGAAAATACTATGTGTTCCCAGCAGCAAAGACTTGAGTAGTTCAGCTGGAAGAAAAAAGTTATAATTCCATAAAATCTGTCATAGAAAAAATGAATAAACAGACATCATTGCACCAAGTATAAAAAAAAAAAACACAAAATGCAAATGCTGGATGCCAGAAAATCAGTAGGGCACTAATTTTTGTTGTGCTGGTAGGCTGCTGTGCTTTCCCGTTAAAAGCACAAGGTTTTTAAGAAGATTAACAGAACTTGCTGCCTCTTCATCCAAAATATATCAAACATTTCAGTGGCTAAATATCCACTCTTCGTGTCCTGAGGATTAAAGCATGAATTTCTTTATTCCATATCTGATGGACTGATGTGTTTGAGAATTCAAATTCTGTCAGCACTCAGCAAGTAAAAGATGAAAATGCATTTAATTCATCTGTATTAGCTGACTTAAAGACAAATGAATGTTTTAAAAATATTATTTAAACTTTTTTTCATATAAGGGACATATTAAACTTTTATTTCTGGTTTCTAAGACATAGCACTTTTTCTCCATGTAAAGAAAAGTAATGTTCAACCAATAAAACAGATCTGAGAATATATACATATATATATCATTCAATATTTGCATATATATTGTGAAAATAAGTGCAAATATATATTTAATGAGTACAGAATGTTAATAATAAATTGTACAATTTTAAAGCTCAGGTCATGTAGCTGATAGAGACAACCTAGATGATAAGATAAATCTATAAATGATTTTAACATGGTAAGTTTTATGAATTTAGTTGTACACAGAACAAAGTTTATAAATTAATAAGGATAAAACAGTTAAATGACTAAAACTTTTAAAAACTTAAAACTTTAAGTAAATTATCAAACAGGAAATTAACCATTTCAATTTATAAATTCTATTAAAATTGATACTTTTATCTTCTCCATGGCGATAGGGTACCAAGGAGCTAATTTGGCAAGGCTATGCAGTGTGTCCTCACTAAGAAGGTGACATTTGAGCTGTGACCCCCCAAAGATGAGAAAGTCACTCATTCACAAAACCCGAGTGAAAGAAAGTTAAGGAGTAGCATGGGCACCTGCCAAGACACCAAGTTTGCGGAAGTGGGTAAGTGGAAGCTAGAGGAGCAGAAGAAAAAAGTGGCCAACTGTATTTCAAAAACCGCTTTATCATCTCTCTGAGTTTCACTTTGAGAGGTAAATTCTTAAAAAGAATAAAAGTGTCTGAATAAATCATAGCTTAATAATTAAAAGGGAATGCAACCTTCCTTTACAATCATGGAGCTGCGAGGCCTGTGACATCCGGTTAAGAGAATGGGGACGTATATCTCGGTTTGGGACAGTGTGATGAGCAGCATGGCATTTACAGATGTACAATGACATCCTTAAAAAGTTTCTGTCTTTTTTATATACTTATTTATTTATTTATTATTAGATGGATATAGAGATACAATTGAGGGGGAAACATTATCAAACACTCAAGAACCAATGTATATATACTTAGTTAACCAGGGTTAATGCTATATCATGGATGTCCAGCTTGGGTTCCCCCTGTTGCTGTTTCCCCCAGAAGAACCTCTGAGAAAAATTTCTGTCTTTAAAATACTCTGAAGTACAGGTTTGCACCAAGTGGGTCCACCCAACTTCCTTCCTTTCTCCCTTCCTTTAATCATTCCTTAATATTAAAGGGGTATCTATTTGTCAGACCCTGTTTGTGCCTGCAAATAGGGAGACAGGTCAAGAGCCCATTACCAGAAAAGCTGTAGAGGCATCTGGCTTGAGAAGAAAGAGCTGGATTGGGGAACTGGAACTCAGAATGCAAACCCCAGGGCCTTGCTCCTGCGAGGATCACAGTCCATAGCTGATGAACAGCAGATCCAGGCTCTGACTCCTTGACTACATAAGTTCTTGATCTCCCTTTCTCATCTTTTCTTGATTAGTGCATTCTTGCTTGAGTATTTGCTTCTTTCTTTTTCTCTTTTCTTGTTTTTATTTGATTTTTTTTCAAATTAGTTCAACATTTCCCATCACAGACATTCCTTTTTCTAAATTGTCCTTTCCTTCAGATTGCTTCTTATGAACCAAAGGAGAAATAAACTTTCCCACATGGATGCAAATTGATAAGCCTGTAGAAACATTGAAATGTCAAGCTGTCCAAAGGGACATTTACACATGGGTCAGGGTTATGGAGAAAACAGTGGGATTGGAGCTAAGATATACAGTGCATAGCTATGAAAACAGAATGTAGATAGACAAGGTAATTTGTCATGTGCCAAATGATCGAAGTGTTTAGAAGGAGAAATGAGAAGAAATGAATTAAAAGTCAAACAGTGAAGAGAGATTCCCTATTCATTTCCTGACACGGCATTTCTTGACAGTCACCAAGGCAAAGAGGTGTCTTCAGAAAGCAGCTGGACTTAAATTACAGCCTTAAATGACTAGAAAAATAATAGAAAGAAATAACACCAGAAAGCACAGATCCTAAAATTCAGGCAAATGCAGCAAGGTAGATAGTGTTTTCAGTTGAAATACAAGTTTTTCAAAGGCTAGGAAACTTAAAAGCTGAGGGAAAAAATTGTGGAGAGGATTATAAAATGGCTGGGGCAGGCACTTTGGAATTTTAACCACAACAGAACCTTTGCAGATTTCTATAAATAATTCAAAGGAAGAGACAAGTGGAAACTTTCAGCAATAAGCATTATCTAAAGGTGTAACTGGCAAGTGTCATTCAGATATAAGACAACAAATACACACACACACACACACACACACACACACACACAAAGAGAAAAAATTAGAATATCTGTATTCTGTGACATATGGTTTGGAGACCATAGAGACTTCCAGATGTCCAAAAAATTCATTTCTCTCTTTTTCCTTTGTAATGAAGAGCTAAAGTTGTACAGATGGCCTATGTTTTCCAGTTTCCTGGTAGTTATAGGGGTCATATGACTAAGTTCAAAATAATAAGTGTATATAGTAATTAAATTCTTATATATATGCATATATAATCTATAATCTCTATATTATATATGTATATAATCTCTATCCATATCTATATAGATTTAGGGTTGCATATACATAGAGAGGATATCTGGGTTTCTTCATTGATCAACATTGATTCAACAAACTGTATTAAGTCCTCTCATGCACCCGAATTATTTCAGACATCTATCAATGAATAAAACAGAAAAAGATTAAAACCCTCATGGAATTTATATTTCATATGGGTAAGGTATCTAATATGGGAACAATGTTCTAATCAAAGGGAAGGGCTTTATTCCAGCAAAAGCCTGGCACGTTTGAAGAACAGCTAGGAAGCAGGTGTGCCCAGAGCATAGCAGTAAAGAGAGAATGATAGAAGTTGAAGACTAGATCCAAGAGCAGTCACTACAGAAGAGCTGCAGGTTTTAAGGCAGTAAATTGATTTAACTTGGGTTTTATCACCAAGTACACTATAATAAATACATTTGTGCATTTCTCACGTGCGCATGCATATACAAGTATTTTGTAATTTTCATATTTAGGCTTATAGGAAAAAGGATATATGGTTTTGTCAGTTTGGTAGAAATCACCAAAAACACTTCCCAAAGGAGGTTGAATCATTTCACATTCCTGTGTGTAATAAATGTGTATGCATTGCAGTTTTATTTTTATTTCTGTTCTGTTTTTCTTGTATACATGTATGTCTGGTGTCATTATTGGTTTTATGTGAAAGACCTTATTTTTTCTTTTTACTATTTGCTGTGGTTGTTATTACATTAAATAAAAGAGATTTGAACAGGTTCATATGGTGACAAATAGAAAAGGTTTCTGGGTAAGAGCTCAATATATTAGAAGAATGTGAGCTGATGAATCAAGTGAGGTCCTGAAAATCTGAGAACACTACTCTTAAATGTTGGAGCAAATGTGAATTTGACCCTGGTGAAGGAACTTCCATTTTAAGGAGAATAACAGATATGTACAGATGCAGATAGAATTGTTGGTTCATGGAAGCTAGAATTGGACTTTACTTATTGATGGATTCTCTTTGTGAATCCAGGAGCTACATGATTTGTTGAGAATAAAAGGGATAGTGAAAAAGGGAAGTGAGTGCAAAAGATAAAATACCTCTTGTAGGGAATGAAAAAGAACATTGCTTAGTGGAACATAATTCAATTGAAATTGCTGTTAGAACACTGATCAAACTGGTAACCACGAATGTGTAGTGTCACCACATTGGCTCAGCTATGTGATTTTTCCCCCCAGCAGTCTCAGAAGTTTGTGTACAGATAAAGAGAACACAGGCAGCAGGATTTACTCAAGGCTAGATTCTCACAGGGCAGGTGGAATGAAAAGACATCAGGTCAAGGTTGTTTAGAATTACTTCAGAGAGAGCAAGTTTGAAGTATGCAACTGTGAAATATAAACTAGCAATAAAAATTACATTCCAAAAACTTTAGAGAAAATTTCCATTTCCTTTTTTCTCTTAGTGCTGCATAGCACAGCCCAAATCATGCTCTGTACCATCATTACCTGTGGTATATTATGTACAAAAATCTTTTAAATAATTAAATTTTAATTGAAAAAATGAATGAACTCACATATGCATTACTCTACACACTTACATTTTTTTTTTACTTATAGTTAGTATATTGCAGGGTAGAGTTTTTGAACTTATTTCTCCTATCTAACTGAAATTTTCTATCCCTTGACCAACATCTACCACCACCGCTCAGTTCTACTATTTTATTATATCCACCATGTTGCTTTCTACTTCTGTAAGTTCAATTTTTAAAAAAAATTCCACATATAAGTGAGATTATGTGGCACTTGTCTTTAAATGCCTGAACTATTTCACTTAACATAAGGTTCAGGTCACCCATTTTGTCACAACAGACAGAACAATTTTTGACTGTTATTCTCATTGCAACAAAACTCTTGCACTATTGCCAACATGGATTTCATTTTTCATTTCTACACCCCTTCAAACATTCCCATGAAAAGATATGTGTCTCTCACCCTTCTTGGAGCCACCATTGTTGATCATTCTCAGAAAACACAAAGAATACTTAAAAATATTCTCCTTTTAAGTTACAGCCTCAGTTCAGTAAATAATAAGTGTCCTGAGCATGACTTCCTATCCTCAGAAGATGGAGTTTGAGGTGTGTGGAGATAGCTGTTCTTTTTCATGCTTCATTCCAGCTAGAATTAGGTACCATTTTTACATCCCTGGTTAAAGCAAAGGGAAGGAGAATGAGTAAGGGCAGCAGTCTTTCATCAACTGTTCTTTACACAACTCATGGGTGATCTCTTGGTTTGAACAAAATTGAAATCTCACTCTTCCCTAGCAGCATTTATTTGCATGATTTTCAGAGAGCCTAAGAGCGTCTTTCATTTGACTAGGTAGATGTGGAGTTTCATGTTTGTCTGTCTGTTGTTGCCCTAGGAATAAGATGGTCAACAGTCAACCTCTAACTTGTCCTCTGTTAAGGCTGGAGCAACCTATGCACCTCTTTCTTCTGTCCTTGATGTTGTCTTAGGACACAGCAAACTCTGGTACATCCTTTACCCTACCTTCAATAGGATTTCAGTTCCCTTCTATCTCTTCTCTGCACCCCAGCCTCTCCTGATGCTACCTGAGGCCAGTAGACATAGCGAACAGCCTCTCATTTTCATACTCTTCAACTATACATCAGATGCCAATATCATAAAATAATTCAGAGGATAAATATTAAGCTTTCTGTTTTTCTTGTGGATGCCTAACATTATTTATTCTAAAGAGGAGACAATATCTCATCTTCCCCTTGTATATATTGAAAGATTGTGTGTGAGAGCCTTAAAGAATTTATTTCTTCAAATATGCCTCTTAAAATCCTCTTTCCCCCCTAATTTCCAAGTTTTAATGTGAGCATGTGGCTGGGCTTTCCTTAGGCTGTGTGAGTAGATATCTTTTGTGTACAAAACATTTGTTTAATGCTATATTACAAAATTCATGAGACTAGGTGATGTATAATGATTTATTGGTGAAAATTCAGGGTAATGAGTGGAAGAGTAATTATATCTTTGTTGATTGTCCAATCAGGATATCATGTGAAGATTAAACGTAGTATCAGTTCCCCAATTATCCCATTTTAAGTCCTAAGGTCCAGACACCAAGTTTTCAAGTTCTTTATTATCAAACACACAATTTCTAGCTACTTTCCTATCTTTCATGTAAAGATAAAGGTAGCAACAATATCCCAGACAATGCCATAGCTCTTTAGAAAACATTCATTTTGAAGTAGAGAGTTTCTTGTCTCTCAGGTTGCCTAATATCATCCATTTACTTGTAGCTATATCATTATAGATGATGTTGTACATCCGTCCTCCTGCCCAGGGATACTTGCTTCAAATAATGATCAGAAAGTTTGTTACTCTGTCTTGTTAACCACTAATGCCAACTGTTACCCAGTGTGAACTTGAAATAATTAAATTTATAAAACCCTGTCTAGACTAGATAACCAGCACCAGAAGTGCTTAGTCTTGGAAGGGACCTTAAATTTTAAGTACAAATTCTGAATTGTTGAGTTTTTATTTTATTTCCTGGACTGTTGTGAAAAATTACCATAAACACCAGCTTAAAACAAAAGAAACGTATTCTTTCATAGTTTTGGCAGTGAGAAGCTGAAATTTAAGTGCTGGCAGGATCATGCTCACTCTGAAGGCCCTAGGGAAGAATTCTTTCTTGTCTCTTCTAATTTCTGGTGATGTGTGTTGCTTTCTAGATGCATCCACCAATTTCCATCTGTGAGTTCATGTGGCTGTGGCCTTCTCCTCTCTTGGTGTCTGTGTTCAAATTTCCCTTTTTTTTAGGAGAAAACCAGTCATGCTGGATTTTGTGCCCACCTAATTCATTATGATTTCATCCAAATTTGATGAAATCAGCAAAGATGCTAGGAATAAAGGTCACCTTCTAAGATTCTGGGAAGGCATCAGACTTGAGGAGACACTATCCAACCCAGTACAGTCGTTGAGGCATAGAGTTACAAATGAATTCCCCACTATCAGTGCCTAACAGTATGAGTATGAGAAAATTAGTTCCACAAAGGAATCTGAGAGTATTTTCTTGATAAGAAATAGCTTAATGTGATCTCATATTCACTTTGAAGTGTCCACATTTTTTTCTATTGCTACATTTCCAAAGCTTCCTTTTATATATCCCAGTATCAGCATATATGCCTAGCTAATAATAAATTTGCAATCATGTTGAGAAACAAATCTGTATAAAATGACTATGATGTAAACACATAAATTATAGTCAGTAATATGCTCAAGTATTATACAAAAATGTTGCAAGGAGAACACATTTTTTATATGAGATGTGGCTAAGGAAAATGGTGAAAGACAGCATTATCCAACTCTACGAATATACTAAAAATAACTGAATTGTACATATAGCAATGAATTTTATGATATGTGAATTCGATAAAGCTGTTGTTTAAATAATATGAAAATTGTCAGTTGAGATGAAGTTAATGGAAGTCCAATGTTTGAAGTGAATTTCACTTTATATGGTCAAGATATTGAAAAGAGTAAGTTGAAAATTGTAAATTAGTTTTTGAAATGTCTATATCCTTAGATTGTGTGGATATGGGGGAAATTTCTGTTTATGGAATTTATGTTCCTATTTAAAATGTGGAGTGATTGAGAAACTTATTATTTGGTTTTATGTTAATACTAACAGATTAAATAAATTAAATAAGATAAATTTTTTTCTCATTTCACTTGTATCATAAACTGAAGGAAAACCTCTTGAATCTTTAAATTATCAAAGATAAGTAGCCTAATTCTTCACAGGACAGAGACTGAAACCACATTTTGCTTCCATCAAGGAAACACATTACTACTTAGCTGAAGAGAGATACAGGCAAGCTCCGGAGGAGGGCATTGTTATTAGGTTGTAATCTTCCTTAACATCTCTATAAATCATCTAGTTAGGAAAGAGATGCAAGCTAATGAAACTTAAATCACAATAAATTGTCAAGTGTTTTAGCACCAATTAGTACAGAAATGATAAAAAGAGACCTTCAGTGATTAAAGGGCAACCACAAAATGAGATTCAACTTGGAAAACAGAAAGGTTGGCAAGCAGCCCTTGGGAGGAAAAACAAAAATGTATAATTGTTTTTAAGGTCACCATTCTAAAGATAAGTAAAGGATATTTAAGGAAACTCACCAAGTGGTTACTTTGGGCAATGTTGATTTCAATGCTGGTTTTTGTATTTTTACTGGGATTGGTTTTAAATTACTAAACACAACATAATTTCTCACTGGAGAGTTCATGGAGTTCATTGGGAAAGACTTGCTGACCATTTGTCATTTGGATTATTATTATTATTTTCTCCCACAGAACAGAAATTTGAAGATGGTGTGGAAGGGGAACAAAGAAATTTAAAGAGAAAGGAATTTAAAAGAATTGCTAGTATAGTACTTTCATTAACCATCATATAAATTAAAACAAAATAGATAAAAATTTGATGAAATAGTTAGAGTAAGTTTGTCTTATGATGGGTCCAAAGAAGTCATTTAACTGGAGATAGCATCTAGGAAACAGGTTTTATTAGTTCACTGAACAATTCCTAATGGTTTTGCAAATTATTCAGAGTGGATCTAGATTTGAAATTTGATCATTTTATCTCTAGTTACTAAAAATGGTACTAATTATTATTTGACATGCAGAGAGTAATAAATGTAAGCCCCCAATAGGGAAGATTTTATCAAACCGCAGCCCACAGATCACTCTTATGTGAGAAAGAATAAACACCTTTTCATGCCATTATTTCAATGTGATGTTAGTCATTAGCTTTAGGAAGGCCTTCAAATATTATATTCTCTAGAAATCTATCACATTTTGTCATAATCATATAAAGAAAAAGAACTACTATCAAGACAGAAATTACATTTGCATGTCAAAATTGTATATCGGCAATTACCAATTTCATGCCTACATGTCTGAGATGACAAGCTTCAAGAATAACTTTTAAAACATTCAATGATAAAAAATGATAATATATATGAATGTGTCATTTTTCTCTTCAAGACATTTTCTATTTGCTATGTACAGAAAAGCAACAACTTTATAAAAATTACAAAGTTAACATTTTATCCTTATAAAATAACTTTCAGAAATGTTAAAATATTTATACCATGGAATATTACACAGCAATTAGAAACAATGACCTTGCAGCCTTTGAGGGTAAATGGATGGTTATGGAAGAGATCATGATGAGTAAAATCAGTTTAACCCAGAGATCTAAGGGTCGATTGTCTCCACTCATAGGTGGAGGTGGGGACTAGACCCTGGACAGTGAGAAAGCTGGTCTAGTAACATGAGTAAAATCCAGATAAGATGTAATGCTTTACAATCTAATACTTTTGTTTAGAATTATAAAGGGAAAGGGAAGGGAGGGATAAGGGAGGGTAATTGGGGGGGGGCACTCCTGGAGATAATTGCAATATCCAGAATATTTACACATTTTATACACATTTTATATTATTTTGTTAAAATCATGTAAGGTTGTTCAAAAAATAATAAAAAAAATAATGTGTTTATAGAAAATATTGTAAATAGTAAAAAATAAAATGAAATTCTTCTTTCAGGAATAAGTATCAAGAATATAGTTTATTTCTTTAAACAAAACTCTGAGTGGGGCTGGAGCAGTGGCTCAGCGGTTACCACGCTTGCCTGACACACACGGGGACTTGAGTTCAAACCCCAGCACCATGTACACAATGAAGTGTCAGAGAAATGAAAACCAGATGAAAAAAATACTAAATAAAATTTATTCTTTCTTTCTCTCTCACTGTCCCTCTCTCTCTCTCTTTGGAAATTTGTCTCTCCTCTTTTGTACATTCAAGATTACTCAGGCGGTCTTCATTGTCCAGTGTTCTTTCTTCAAGAGCTGAAGTTCTATTTTCTACTGAGTTTATTCTGATATGAATATCTTCCATTGCACTTTTAATTTGGTTGACAGTGTTTTTTATTTCTAAGGGCTCTGCTACATCTTTTTTCAGTATGTCTAATTATTTATTAAAATGGTGTTTCAGCTCCTGTAATTGCCCTCTTCCTTCCTTCCTTATATCTTCTTTTAAGTCTTTGATCATTTTAATAATCAGGTTATTGTTGCTTTCTTCTAAGTTTTCATGTAGGTCCCTAAACATGGAATCCTTGGCTGGAGAGCTGTAGGTTTGAGAAGGATAATTGCTTCCCTTTTTCCTCATTTTCATTGTCAAAGAGTGAGGTCTGAGATTTCTCACTGATTATTAAGCTTTGGGACTTTGTTGATGGGCTGTGGGGTTTTATCTCTTCACTTATTTGGGTTGTACAGTTTTAGTGGTACAGTTCAACAGCTGGCTCCCTGACCTGTGAATTACTACTGACCTTTATCATTTTAAAACCCTTGCAAGATAAAGGAAAAGAGTCAACATGTACAACCAATGCATACAATATGCAGCATTCAGCTGATTATTTTATCCTTCTATAACTGATACAATTTTAATTACCACATATGAGAGAAATAGAAGGATTAGCAACTATCTCTGCCAGACTCTGTCAGATTATACCTGGTTTAAGAGCAAACATCCACTTTCAAGTTTGGCATTCACTTCAGATTTCCAGTACCTCCCTAGGTAAGGAAAAATAGACTTGAGAGCAAAGGAGATGTGTTAGGAAGGTAGAGAGGAACTTGTGAATTTGGAATGGAAGCAGCAAGACAGTGGAGATGATGTAGTACATTCTAATAAAAGAAAAGGAAAAAGAGGAAGAGATTGAGGTAATGTTTTTAGGGGAAAGTGGGAGAGAGAGGCATAATTTGTTGCCAGAAGAAAGCAAAGAAAGGGGGTAACAGAAGCTCACCACCGGCAGGCTATACACCAAAAATCCAAAATGTGCCAGTCTGCAAGAAAACAAACAAAAACAAAAAAAAATCACAGCAAAACAAACAAAAAAACAGAGAAAACAAAATTTAAAAAACCAATGCCTTAATGGAAAGTTCGGAGAAATATGGGTTATTTCGACTGAAGAGGTCAAAATAGACAGTTTGGGTTAATGATTACATCTGGCTTCCTGATGCAGGCGCTTCCAGGGCGAGGTTGCTGGAGGACCTGGTTTTGCTGTTTTCAGCTGGAAGTCAGATTCCCCAGAATCCTCCCAGGATTCTTATCATGTAGAGGGGGTGCAGATCTTCACTGCCACTTCTACCTGTGAATACTTACTTTCAGCTTTCCTGGATTGAGATCCTGGGCACTTTTGTGACCACCTGCCCAGACTCCTGTCCCATATCAACCAGGTCCCCAGAATGCCATGGCAGTTGTGAGAATAGCTTGCAGACCTGGGGTTTTGGCCATCCTGAACTCCTGGCTCATGAAACAGCTGCCTTCTCAATCTCATGGGTCCTGAGGCCTTCACCAGCCCATTACAGCTGCAGTTCCTGGGGTCCTCTGCACCTCAAATTCAGGATGCCTGAGAAGCACTCCTGCCTGGAATGTGCAGCTCCTGGGACCATCTCTGCCCTAACTCACATGGCCTGAGGAAGTTAGAAAACACATCTCCTGGGGCCTGCTCCAAACTCATGGGGCCTGAGAGGCACTCCTGCCTGGAACACTCAAGCTGCATGAGGCAGTCAGAACACATGGTTCCTGGGGTGGTCAGAGGCAGATGGTGGCCTTACCTGGGGAAGCCTCTGACCCAGACTCACAGCTTTAGAAGCAGCTTCCTGGACTGCCCTCCTTCTCAAGATGGTGAGCTCCCCAGCTCTCCATGGCCAATTGGGAGGCACATCTACGTTATGGGCACTAATGCAGACACTGGGTTCAGCTGACGAGTGGGAGCACTTCTGATAGCAGGATTCTCCATGCCAATTTGCCCTTCCTAAATTAGTTGTATTCTTCACTCCCTGTGTGTGTGTTCTTCACTTCCTGTGTTACTGTGTGTTCTTCACTCTCTCTGTGCTGAAACTGGTGCCCTTGCAGCTGGTACTAGTTGGCTCCTATGTGGTTTTTCTTCCCTGCTTGTCTAGTAATGAGTTTCAGTGGAATTTTGCTATTCACCCACCTCACAGAAAGACACTTCTCCCTCCATTGGTGTCCGCTTTATGCAGAGATTCTACATGCAGCCCATCCACCGATGGCCATCTTCTTCCTCCTATCTCCACTAGGTAATTTTTAAAGTGAGAATTATTTAACTCTGATCAAACCTCCTCCCTCTAGTAAAATACTCAAAGGATTGAGAAGGCAAACATGTTTTGAAATGTCTTATAGGACTCCATGAAATTGCTAAACTTTGTAATTTCATTTAGAAAAATACTGATGTGCAATGGCTATGTATTATTAAAGCAAATAATAGCTACCCAGGGATGAACCCATGCTGGACCTGATTCACATTGAGTTTTGCATCTCTGCATATATTTCCTGCATATAGTCCACACTTTGAAGTTGGCAGCATGAGAGTAAAGCAGAAAGGAAATCAGGATAAATAGCAGTGAATTTTTCAAAGGTAGCAGCAGATGGGTAATCTGTAGTTATAGAAATTCACCTAAAAATATACCTGGCTATACAATGAATGTTAAGAGCTGAAATTATTTTTGAATAATAATTTAACTTTGGGTAATGTCTATTGTGTACTTTTGGAAGTGTAAAATAAAATCTATGCTTTTGACTTAATACCGGTACTTAGGCAGAAATATGTCTTGACCCTGAATTTTCATTTTGTTTTACTTATTCTTTTTCAATATTTGGAACTTTATCTTGTCCATAGTGACATAAAAATGTGTTCTGGTTTAATCTTTTAATTTTTTCTTGAAAAGCAGACATGTTTCAACCAGTCATAGGCATATATGGTGAGATAATTTATTATCAATGCACAGAATAGTCTTTCCCCCAAGTGCATTTTGGCATGAATTCTTATCATCATATCTAAAATAAGGGTCTTGTTTTCAGTTTCTGAAAAACAGGATGGCGATCTCACAGCTGAAGTGAAAATCATTAGCATGGAAATAAAAAATGCTTAACATCTTTCAAGAACAAATTTGTGGCTTTCTCATGGGTCCTAAAAATTTTAGAATGACTTCAGGTTAGAAGTAGTTCTTTAAAATAAAGTCAAATTACACTTTTCATCAATTTGTACCCATCTTAATTTAAATAACAAAGGCTCTCTCACTTGGTCCCTGGTAGACAGGTCACAAGTACCAATATTCTTCCCATTAAATAGATCATCTTTGTATAAATTTGAAGGGAGCATATGAGGGTTTACAACCATCCTAATCATTTCTGAAGTCTCTGTTAAAAGTTTCACATTCAAAAGTTAGTAATGATTTTATCCAAATAATAGCAACAAATTTTGTTTTATTGATTGGTTGGTCATTATATCCAAAGCATCACTGTGCTTAGTATTTTTTTTTTTTTTGAGAGAAAGAGAGAATCAATTTTATTTAGTTTTTCATTTGGTTTTTATTTCTCCGACACTTCATTGTGTACGTGGTGCTGGGGTTTGATCCCAAGTCCTTGTACATGCCAGGCAAGCACCATAACCACTGAGCCATTGCTCCAGCCCCTGTGCTCAGTGTTTTAATGCAGTGCTACATCTAATCCCTACAGCTTCTTCATGAGATAATCATTATTGTCTTTAATAAATTAGAGGAAGAATTGTATCAGCCTGAGTTATGCTGTAGTAATAAGCAAATAAAAGTGCCCCAAATCTAAGTTTAGGATGCTAAGTGCTTATTTCTTGCATATGAAAATTCCACTGTGGACAGCCTCAGCAATTTAGTGAGGCTCTAAGCAACTGAACAAGACCATGTTTCAATGTAAAAAATGGGCTGGGGATGTTGCTCAGTGGTTAAGCACCCCTGTGTTCAATCTCTGGCACACACGCAAAAAAATCCACTGTGGATTTAGGTGTCTTTTTAAAGCAACTCCTTTGAAACAGTCTTGCAAATGTTCATGAGTGGATCGAAGCTGGGAGCACTGAGGAGCACTCTGAGCCTAACTTAGTAGATTGTAGCAGGGCCTGCTTGACTCTCCACGAAAGCATTTCCTTTCTTACTAGTTCCACAAATCGATGAAATTTCCTAGCTTCCTTCCTTGCCTTGTGAGTAGGTTCCAACAATAAAATATGACTCATGGTGATTAGTTTCATTCTCAGCCTTAGCCCATAGCAAATTCTCACATATAATTCTCCAGTGTGTTATTCAATTTGCTATCACTATGACCAAAATACCTGAGAAAAACAACTTAGAAGAAAAGATTTACTTTAGTTCCACAGTTTTAGAAGAGACAGCCATGGTCAGATGGCTCCAAGGCAGAAATATTATAGTAGAAACGCATGACAGAGGACAACTGATCATGACAGGAGGAGGCAAAGAGAAGGAGCAACGAAGGGAACAGGACAACATATAGTCCCCAAGGGCACTCACCCAGGGGTCACTTCCTTCAACTAGCTGCCACCTCCCACAGTCTCCACCTCCCCTCAGTTGTCCATTCAGCTATCAATTCATTAATGTGCTGATGAATACAGAGCTCTCCTGACCCAATCACTTCTCAAAACCCCCACCTCCTGATTATTGTCTAGAATATATAAAGAACTCAAAAAAATTTACACCAAAAAAATCAAATAAAGCAATTAATAAATGGTCAAACACATTAAACAGACACTTCTCTAAAAAAGACAAAGGCTCAGGCAGGAGGATCACAGGTTCAAGACCAGTCTCAGCAATTCAGTAAGACCCTAATCAACTTAGTGAGACCCTGTCTCAAAATAAAAAAGTAAAAAAAAAAAAAAATTAATGGGCTGGGGATGTGGTTCAGTGGTAAATTGCCCTGGGAACATTATCAGTACCCCCTCAAAAAAAATAACCAATGGCCAATAAATATATAAAAAGTGTTCAACATTATTAGCAATTAGGGAAATGCAATCAAAATTACACTGATCTTTCATTTCACACTAGTCAGAGTGGCAGTTATCAAGGATATAAATAAGAATACTGGAGAGGTTGAGGAGTAAAAGGAACACTTTACACTGTTGGTGGGATTATAAATTAAAGTTAATATGGAACTTCTGTAAAGACTAGGTGTGGAACCACCATATGACCAGCTATACCACTTCTCAGTATCCTAAATAATTATAAGTCAACATACTACAGTGATGCTTGCATATTCATGTTTATAGCACCACAATTCACAATAGCCAAACTGTGGAACCAGCCTAGGTATCCACCAATGGATGAATGGATAAAGAAAATGAGGCAAATATACACAAAAGTGTTCTAAAAAAATGAAATTATGTCATTTTCAAGAATATGGATAGAACTAGAGACCATTATGTTAAGTGAAATAAGTCAGACTTGGAATGTTAAGGGTCACATGTTTTCTCTCATGTGTAGAAGCTAAAGAGGAAAAGGGAAAATAAAGGTGAAGGTGGATTTCATGAAAATCAATGGAGATCAGTAGAAGAAAGGGACCAAGGGGTGGAATGTGGGGAGGTTGGGGGAAAGTGCTGGGGAGTGATATTGGCCAAAATATATTGTTATAGTGCATATTGTGTGCATGTATGAACATGTAAGAGCAAATCCCATCAGAAGTGTAACTATAAAGATCAATGAAAAATGTGGAATAGAAAGACTCCACCTCTAAAAACTGCTCCATTGAAGACCAAATCCTCAACACACGAGCTTTTGGAGAAAAATCTTGATCCTAAATATAACACCCAAGTTCTTTCCCCTTCCAACAACTTTATCTTTTAAAGAAAGAGGGACAGTGAGAGGGTGGGAGAATAGAATTTTTATTTAGGTTTTCACATGACTTTTATTGCTCTGACACTTAGTTGTGTATATGGTGCTGGGGTTCAAACCCACATCCTCGCTCATGCCAGGCATGCACCATAACTGCCAAGCCACTGCTCCAGCCCTCCGTTCTAACATCTTGATGGAGATAAACACAGTTGATATGTTAAACGTAGACCAGATCCAAAATGGAAACAGTATGATTCCTTGAATCACTTCTGGGAGGAGGATGCCCAATGAGGAACATCCTTTACAAACCCTACAACAATTTATATAGCATAGCTTGTTGGTTCCATCCATTCTAAAACATACATTTTTTAAAAATTTCAAACTTTAACCCCTTTGAAATGAGAAATTATCATATCTGAACATTTAACTGTTAGCACTCTTTTCCTTCACTAGGAAATAATCTCGATCATCATACTCAGTGGTGTCTATATAAATAATCTTTTTGTTTTGTATATTAGGAAAAAGGAGTAGAGACATTTTAAGTTTACTCAAACAATTTTTACATTTAAAAATCCTTCTGTTTCCTATAATCAGAACTTATTATCAAAAAATATGTGTACTTTGAGGACAAAAAGCAGTGAATTCCAATTTTATGTAAGGGGGAAACTAAAGTATATTTTAAAACAACACTTATTGTTTGTGTTTCTCCTTCATTTTCCCCAAAACTTCATTAAAATTATTTTATAAGAAAAACATCTCTTTGAGGTGGGGGATACAGGTGATGAAGGAACTAAGGAAAATAGATGGAATTACATAGAAGAGTAATCTCATGTACAATAAATAAGGGTGGCATAGAAAATACAAAACACATCTTCAAATGTGACTAGTAAAATAAACAACAAAGTTGGAATTTTATATAGTTATATCCCAGATATTGCATGAAAAAGACTTATACTTTAAAAAGGTACATTTTTATCTGAAATTCAAATTTAACTCAAAATTTCATATTTCCATTTGCTAAATAAGGTTAATACTAGCAATAAACAGGAATACTATGTGGATATTTTTATCAACTGCACTCTCAGTGTGTTAGTAAAAGTAGATTTTTTGAAATGTGTTTTCTGCTATTTAGAAAATGTAAAATCCATGATAAAATTTTTTAATATCCACACATTTTTTCAGGCAATAAGCTTTCATTGGTCAAGAACCAAACAAGGTGTGTGTACATACATTATATGCACAAGGTTTAGCATATATCATAAGCAAAGCCCACAAAGAGTATTGAATCAAATAACCACTGGTTAAAATCAACCTATTTTTCCATTGAATAGTAGCAGCACAGTTAAGAAGATGGGTTTTTGTCCAGGTACCTCCATCAGTTGGTTCTGAGCAGCGGCTGCTCTGGACAGGGGTCCTACTGGTGGTGTCGTGAGTACCTGCCAGTGGGACTCAATACAGTTGCAAGATAATGCATAAGATATTTGAACAAGTTATACTGCATGCCTTTACAAAATGCTTAATCCTATTGTCAAATATATTGAAGAATAACAAGGGATGAAAGGAAGGGAGGGGAAGAGGAAATGTTGGAACTGAGATAAAGCAAGGTACATTCCAAGGATTTATAAATATGTCACTGCTTATACTATAGTCATGTACATAAAAAAATGTTCTTCATAGGTATAAGAATTATGTACTTTTTTTTTTAGGGAAAATACAGGACCCAGAAGAAAGGCAAGGGATCGGGGGATGAGACGAGAGAAGTAGAGCGGAGTAGTGGGGGCGGTGGGGGGGAATTGAACAAATCATGTTGATATATTGTGTGCATCTAGAAATATGTAACAACAAATCTCATCATTATATAAACTATAATGCATTTATAAGAAATAAATTTTAAAAAAAGAATATGAGTTTTTACTCCTAACTCTGTAACATGTGAACATGGGGTAGTATTCAAGCCCAGTAAATGTAGTTTACTCATCTGTCAAATTTCAATAACACTCATGTGTAAAATTCTTATGAAGATTTAGTATAACCCATAAATAATTAGTGTCCAGTGTTGTTAGATCCATCCATCCTTCTTCTTTAATTTACAAGATTTTTAGTTGAATTTTTATGTGTATCTGACTTATGACTTAAATAGATGAAAGTAAATGCAAAATTAACAGCAATCTCACATTGCTTGCTTCAGTGAAAAATTGAAAGCAAAATCAAACCTTTTCCTGTATGCTTCATTAGTTCAATAAAATCTAATTTTCTCTAATTTCTTTCTTTTCCTGTGGGAAAGAACAAGTGATTATTGAGAATCATAGTCAGATTTCATAATCTTTTCCTACCTCTGTGGAGGTAGACGGAACCTGGATTTGAGTCTGCTTTCCAATCAGAGGTGAGAGTAAGGCAATGGTATATTTTCAGTGGAAATGACAAAAAATGTCATACACTCACTTATGAAATTGTCTCAAATTTGTTCAAATGTCACAAAGACATTAGATATATTCTCATATCTGTAGACAAAGACAGACCATTTTGAAAAACAGAGACCATAACATTCCTCTGGGGTAGTTATAGGTCTATTTTTCCCAAGTGGAGAAAAGCAAAGTGCTCAGTGGGTGCTGAAACATTGTGAGAATTATCCTTATTGTTTACGGGCTAGCAGAATGCTGCGGATTGAGTGTGTTCCCCCAGATTTATATGTTGAAATCCTAATCCCCAGTGTGATGGTAGCAGAAAGAGGTGACAAGGTCATGAGCGAGGAGGGATTTTTTGCTCCAATAAGAGATCTTAGAGAACCTTCTTGCCCGCCTCTCCACTGTGTGCGATCTCTCTGAGCAGAAGTACAACTAAGAACCCAAAGCAAGTCCTCAGCAGACGTTGGATATGTCGGAGTTGTGACCTTGGACTTGGAAACCTCCTTTACAGTGAGGAATCAATTTCTGTTGTGTATAAACTATTCAATCTATGGTATTCTGATCAAGTAATCCGAAGTAAGACTCAGGTAAAACTAGAAAATCCATTTTAGAAGTCAGTGTAGTGGTATTTTCCCAGAGCACTACCAGTTTGCAGCACCTCAGGTCCTAAAATACACTGGTGCTAAGAAATTTAAGAGTGTGAATGTTCTCTTTCATAATTTTCCACTGCACATCTGGATTCAGAGGATAAGATGTAGCTCTGTGCTCTGTATGATTCAGGGGCAAAACAATGATTATAATGAGTTCCTGCATTTAGATGGAGTCCTGATTTAGAGAACTATATAGGCAACCCTGTGAATTCTGATAATATTTGAAGCAGAAAACATTAGGAAAAAATATTGGAAATAATATTGAATTCATTAGAGAAGAACTTGGTAACATTATCAACTATTTATTAAAGGAAGAAAGACTGACAAAAGTAGCATTTTTTAAAGTAATTTTTTGTTGAAGTATATGTGTGTGTGAGAAAAGAAATAGCTGTAAACATCAACGAATTTCCAAAATTAAAGATTCATGTAACAGACAGATCAAGAAATACAACATTATCAAATCCTACATTATCCCCCTCAAAGTCACCTTCTCCCCCAAAAAATACCATGTAAGAGACATTGAAATCTACTTCGATTTCTAAGTCTTCAACAGGATTTTGGTCTCAAGGTCATGTTGACATCATAAATAACCTTTAAATATTAGTTAAATAAATATTTGACTATACCAATTTTCTTGCTGTTGGTTGATTTTTCATTTATGGTATATATTTTCCCATACTTTTATACTACGATTTTCTGGTTTTTTTTTTCATTATAGGTGTATTTTTTCTCAAGCAGTTTATATTTAAAACCTATTTTTAAAAAAATTCAGAATGGTATTCTAATTGATTATTAATTCCCTTTGGACTTACTAGAATTACTTGTTTTTGTGTCTGTGTATATATACTACATTTTCCCTTAAATTCCTGTGTGGAAAATTATCAAGTAACTTTTCATTGTTTTCCTTTTCTTCTCTATTAAGATTCTTAGTTACTCATTAGCAACTCTGATTTGGATGTTACACAGTGTATGCATGTACTGAATTATCACACCATACCACAGATATTTGTAAAACTGAAATAATGGGAACCTAACAGTACAAAGAAGCAAAGACAAAGTCAATACCAGAAGGGAGAAACCTAGAATGAGCTATGTGAGTTTGGACTGGAAGTAGAATCATCATAGTATACTTACAGTTTTTTGTATGTTTGATACAGAAATAAAAATGAGACTAAGCATGTAAAAAAAAAGATTCTTAGTTACTTGCTTTTACTCCTCTATTGATGAAGAGATTACAAAATAAATCCTTGACTTAATACAAATTAATCTGAATGAATATTTTTCACTTTCTCCACAAAGTTAACATTTTAAGCTAACATGACACGCTCTTTCTGTTATTTTTCTATTTTTTATTGTCATTGCCAAGCATTTGATATAATTAAACACATAAATTCAACCAACACACATTATTAATGCTGCCTTCCATATTTAGCTTTTTCATTTTTCTTTGTTTTATCCTGCCTTTCCATGATGCTGTGAGAAAAGCTAGGACTTCAGCATAGGACATAAATCAAAGAAGCTGAGAAAGGAAAGGAAAGCATATTAAAATCCACTAATAGATGACTCTGCATCAGGTAGTCAGTACTGTGTTAATAACAATAAAATTAATCATTCATTTTCCTCATATAATGAGGGAGGTGCTATTCTGAATTCTTTTCTTTTAAGAGAGAAGGACAGTGAGAGAGAGACAGATAGGATCAATTTTTATTGAGTTTTTCACATGGCTTTCATTGTTCTAACACTTAGTTGTGTACGTGGTGCTGGGTTTTGAACCTGTGTACTTGTGCATGCCAGGCAAGCGCTGTAACTGCCGAGCCACTGCTCCAGCCCTATTCTGAATTCTTTATATGCAATAAACCTCTAAGGCTTCTGTAATTTGAGTTAACCTCTGGCACATATAATAGAAATAAGTAAAATCTACCTTCCATTCAGCAAAATTATATTGAATTATTTTCCATGCTAGAAGGTTTGAAGTACTGGGGACATAGCAAGAAAACCCTAGTCATTTTGATGAATACCAACAATGTAAGGAGACCGGCAGCAAAAATAAGCAGGCTAAGATCTGAATGACTACGTGATGTAAGAGATGATGATTATTACTCAGGATAAAGATACATTTGCATTGGGTTTGCTATTTTAAATAGGATGGTAAGATAAGAACTCAGTGCCAAATCTTGACTTGATCCAAAGAAAATTTCAGGCTCTAAAAATCGTGTAGGGCTCAAAACCATTAAACTTTGGCAAAATTTTTTGAAACTAATGAAGTGTTGAGACAGTTCCCATTATAAAAGCTATGAAGAATGTTGTACTGATCCATTGAGTTAGCAATACTAGAAATAGCTAATACTGAACAAAATAAGTAAGTTCTTGAGGAAATTTTAACTTTTCCAACTTATAAAAACCTTATAACAGATCACTTCTACTTTGTTATCTTATATATTCTGCTTCCCTTCTAAATAGTAAGGAAAAATCTTATTTTAAAAAATCAACATATATAATATAGCCCCCAAATCTTAATACAATTCTACCTTTCAATGTTTATTTGTATTCATAAGGAAATGATAGCTAATCTACCTTCCTATTTATATAAATAATTAATATTTTTGTTTTGTACATAAGGAGACAAAGCTAGAGACGTTTTCAGTTTATTAAAATTTATAATTAAGAATCCCCATCTGTTTCCTTGAAATCAGAATTCATCATCAATTAAAAAAAATTGTACTTTAGGGACAAAAACCCAGTGGACTCCCACTTATATAAGTGGGAAATGCAATTATATTTTAAAATATCTCTTATTGCTTGTGCTTTTCCTTTGTCTCTTCCAAAACATCATCAAAACTATTTTTTAATAAAAACATCTCACTGAGGTTGGAATTAGAAGGGATGAAGGAGCCAATGAAAAAGGGGCTAAGCTGCATAAAATTGCAATCCTGTATGCAATAAATAAGGATATAAAATAAGAAACGCCTCATTAAATGTGACTGCTAGACATTTAAATAAGCAACAAATAAGTTGGATTGCTGTTGTTTTATATAACTATGTCCAAACTACTGCATGGGAAAGACCTATACTAAAAACAAATTCAATTTTATCTGAAATTCAAATTTAACTCAAAATTTCCTATTTCTATTTGCTAAAATTGGCAACACTAGCAGTAAAAACAACTCACAAAATTATCCAGACATTGAATTAATTCAGCAGAAAGAAAGCTTGAAATCAGAGGGAAAATGAAAACTCCCATGAGGTAGCCTGTCTTCCTGGTTCTGATATCAGTAGTTTGGGATGTCCAAGGTAGGGATGGGATGCTGGGTGGTGGGGAGTGGGATAGCAGAAGAAGGGGACAGTTGAGAAAACCTAATCTAGCAATGGGAGTTAGGGACAGAAAGTTTTATATAAAATCTGAATAAAATAAGAAGAATTTATGATAGCATTTTTTTTCTCAGAAAGCATGTTGATCAAGTTTCCTACTTTGATAAAGTGTTTGAGTTTTACTCTCTTTCCTGTTTTATGCTTTCATAAATACTTTGGAAGATATTTCTTTCTTTATCTTTCTACTTTGTGGAAGTAAATCTACATGTAACTGGTACTTGTAGATGCCAGTAAATCCTTGATATGTATCTTAATACATAAGTTCCAAAATATTCTACAAGAACAGTTTAATGATTATTTGTCATTATGTTTAATTTTTATAAATACAATGATTCCTTAGAAAATATCCAATATGTGCTTATCAATTAACATGTTCAAGTGCAAATAAACTTTAGGTTAATTGACACATAAAATAAAAATGATTTCACTGTTTTGGGTAAATTCTTCAGTACCTAAAACCATTATGTGCCAAGGGTTATGTAGATAGAGAATTCAATTTAAAAGTGTTCAATACCATTTTTGTTAGTAAAAATGCAAGAACAAAACAAACAAAGCAATAAAGAAACACTAAAATAATTTCACAAAGGTGTAGGTGTCTAGATTGCCATATTGAAATGATAAATCTTTGGCACAAATTACTATGATATGAAGCATTATATTATTGGCAAACTATTACTTGGAAATATTTACTGATTATGTTTCTTTATCTTTTAGTGTCTTTTGTAGGGGAAAACTGAACAGGATGATCTATATTTATAATTAAGCTAAGATTGTTTTTAGTTTACAGCATCATAAATTCTCATCTACAAAAAATTTTATTATCTGATAAAAGTGTTTAAAATTCTTCACAACTATGGTAAAAATATACCAAGTGATGAAAACCAAAATGACATGAAGGCCACTGTAATTATAAGTGACTATTAGAAATTATTTAACAAACCTGTTCTTTGCACAGCAGTCTCCATCTGAGTGCACTAAGCTTGTCAAAATTGTTTAAAACCAGTTTGCATTAACATTCCTGTATGCCTCTTCTAAAGGTCATTTTTCTAAAGCATGCACAAAGAGACAAAAAGCAAGGAGATACATTTATATTTTCGTATTAACCTCTCATCAAAACTAGGACTGAATTGCCACAGGGAAAAAATGGTATTGGTGGCATTTTTAAAGATAATAACATCTATTTTCTTGACATTTTTAATATTTTAAAATGTAAGAGACAGAAGAAAAATATTATCTAACATGTAATATTTTACCTGCCCTGTGCTTGTGTCATTCAGTTTCCCCATAGGACATAGAATGTACAGTCAAATGCAATGTGTTTGAAATACACCTAAGGACATTTTAATGAAAAAGCAATTAAGGAAGACCAAAATGGTTGGATGAAGCACCTCATGGTTAGCAAGAGATATGAGATATTAGAACTCTGAGGTCTAAAGAGGCCAGAGTCTGGAACATTTACAAAGATCTGGGAAATATAACTATAGTGGTGACAGAGGGTTCCCACTCAGAAGTTGGGACCTCTAGTAGACCTGGCAGCACTCAGAGGAAGATGCACCTGAAGTTCAATCTCTTTCTTCTGTCAAACTTTCTGCAGGTGCTTTCTGTGGTCCAATCTAACTCTAGGGGTAAGAGGTTCATTAATACAGCCAACATGGCCAACTTCCTGAGATCAGAATAGAGTAGGCAAGGGTGAAGAGGACAACTAAAGAAGGTCCAATCCAGCATGGTCCAATCCTTTTGCTTCTCAATATCTATTCTTGTTCTTTCTCTTAATGAAAAATTGTGTCCCTATAAAAATATTGTAAGTTTCCATTTAATCATGGTGTGATAGCACTATAGATCTTTTCCCACTAAAATGCAATATTTTAGTCACTGCCATTTCTTTTAATATAAAAGAATGGAAAGAAATAAGGACTACAACATTGGCTCTCACATTCTCATTTCTTTCATTTCCATTTTATAACACTTGATCTTCTTCTTACTATACTTTGCCACCTAAACTGAGTGTGATTCTTCACCAAGCAGAGTGAACTACGGATAGATACCTATCTATGAGGCAAATACGCCTACTTACAGCATTTCTGCCAGAATCACTATCCAGGGACTTCCATATATCCACTTCTGTGATATAGTACACAACATCACCTCCAATCAAAGTGTATGCTATCCATGTTAATGGCAAAGATGTAACTCAGTGGATAGCTACCATGGAGAGTATGAGAAGGGCTGATTGTAGCAGCAACTCAGTCCAGGGGAATTTGCAGTTCAGATTCTCAAGGCTCATTGACCACTGATGTCTGCTTAAATATACCTGACTTACACCTTAAGGTGCCACTCTTCCCACCAGCACTTTAACATAAGGGAGCTGAAAGGATGTAGTATTTAATTAGAGCTAAAATTTCTGCAACCTTACATTCAGGATCTGAACCTCCTTCTTATTCTTTCTTTCTTCCTTTTTTTTTTTTTTTTTTTTTTGGCAGCAGAGACCCTCCATAGAAAATGCCAGAGAGGATCTCTGACTTTCCATGAGTGTTCTGAATTGGTCTTAGCAGGCATTTAATTTACATTTACAATGTATACTATTTTGGGGAACATCCAAGGCAATCAGCTGACCTTATAGTCATCATAATCACTGTAATTTCCACAGCAACTGCATGCCTCTAACATTTGATGATTTAGTGCCTTGCCCTTTACTGTCCACTATTCCCTGCCTTTGTAGGGTTATTTGAATAAGTACAATGGCAGGCATATAAATGGATTTCCAGGGACAAATTTCTACTGGCAAGACTGCTACACATATACACAGCAAGTAATGGAGGAATCAGTCCAAGAGCTCAATGTAAATAACCTGTTTCCCAGTTCCACTTTTATGTAGTTTCTATGTAGTTTATTTAGTCAAAATCCTAGCAGAAAACATTGCACATGCAAATGATAAAAATTAAGGGACTATTAATAAAGAAAACACTTATGATATTTTAGAGAGATTTGAGGGAAATCAAGGAATTCCCCCTAAAAGGAGGAGTTGTAGGAAGAGGCTACCTGCAGGAGCTGTTTTTGGTTTGTTTATTTTTGTGGTACTGGGGATTGAACCCAGGGCAACTCTACTATTGAGCTACATCCCCAGTCCTTTTAATTATTTAAGACAAAGTCTTTCTAAATTTCCAAAGCTATTCTTGAAATTTAAATTCTCCTACCTCATCCTCCCAAGTCTCTGGAATTACAGGCGTGTGCCACTGGGCCCAGCAGGAGCTGTGCTCTTTGACAGAGAGATAACCCTAGGAAAAACTGGTAGAGAAGCAGACTGATTAAGGTCCAAATACTGATTAGGATATTGGTTTATCTGTTACTATAAAAATTCAAGTAATATGTAAGATAGTACTTTAGGTGTATACCTAATAGATCATGCAAGATGTCCAGGCTTGGTGTAGTAGTTAATTAAGATGGGCAACCCAGGCCTCCCAATTTTGTTAATGAACTCATTGTGGATATTGGGCATTGCTCTTAAGTACATAATTCATCACCAAATCTGTATCTTACCTAGCAAAAAGGGGCAAAAAGAAAGGGAAGTGCATATCTTTAGTGGGACAACCTGGGAAACAGCATTGCTTCCATTAATATATTAATATCCCACTGGCTAAACTTAATTACAAGACTAGAACGAGAAATATCAAGGGAGAGTGGGTAACAAACATGTTCTGCTGATCCCCTGTTTGCTCCAAGCTTTAGGAGTCTGTTGTTAAAGAAAAATCACTCAACAAATTTGAGGCTAATATCTAATTTGTTTTTATATAGAAATACAAAAGAATTCTAATTTCCTTATCAAATAACCAGGATCCATTCATGGATATGATGCGGTTTAATATAAACTATTATTACACTGGAAATTAGAATACTAGAAGTGTGAGAGAAACTATTAGATGGTTGAAGCCCAAGCCTTTCTTCACGTAAGAAAAAGCTTAAAGTTATTGAAGATTACAGGGCTACTTTCTGGCAGAATTGGGACTATCAGCTCTCCTGATTGGTGGTCTTTCTCCTTTGTACTATCCCATGCTACCTACTATGTTATATCTAGGTGTAATGTAGCGATGAAAAGGTGGATAGAACAAACTCAGGCAGCTAGACTCCAGACCACAAGGAACCAAAAATCTAGTAAGAAAACATGTATGCAAATAATTAAGAATAAAGCAAAACATTAAAGATAGCAATGAGTTCATAGAATGTTGGAAGAAGGTAAAAGTAACGAATCCCCAAGTGTGAAATACAAGATGCTCAGTGCATGAGTTGTCTTTTGAATTAGGCTTATTTTTATAATAAAAATAATATATTCAGATTTTTAGAATAATAAACTAAAAACTTCCTCCTTTCTCTAACATATCTTAAAATACTTCAAATCTGACTAAACAGGACAAGAAATGTGAGCTTCAAATTTTAATAGAGCATGGGGTTGGGGATTTAGCTCAGTGGCAGAGCGCTTGCCTAGCATGCGCAAGGCCCTGAATTCGATCCTCAGCCCTGAAAAAAAGAGGAAAAAAAATGTTAATAGAGCAACATGTAACTAACAGCAATGTAGTAAAAGCTTTATTAGCAAGCTGGCGTGGTGGCTCATTGGTTGGAGTGCTTGCCTGACATGCACAAGGACCTGGGTTCAAACTCAGCACCTGTACACAACTAAGTGTCAAAGAAATAAAACACAGATGAATAAATCAATAAAGTTGATTTCTCTCTTTCTCTCTCTGTGTCTCACTTTCAAAAAGAAAAAAAACTTTATTAGCATAAATTTTTCTCCAAAAATGATAAGAGGGTTATTTATATTGTCAGCAAAAATTATGGTCAAGCACTATGCTCAGTTCTAGATTTTATTTTATTTTATTTTATTTTATTTTTTTCAGGGCTGAAGACCGAACTCAGGGCCTTGCGAGTGCTAGGCAAGCACTCTGCCACTGAGCTAAATAGTACTAGATTTTAATAGATTAGTGCCACAGATTTTAAACCCACAAGCTGATAGCATTCAGAGATCTCAGTAAGTTAGTATCTGTCAAGTGCATAGATAGCATTGTGACTAGAAAGTTGTACGTGCCACATGGCTCTTTGATGCTTGGGCTGCTTTATTCATAATTTATATGCACGTCTTTAATTTTGTTGATATTTGATAAACACGTACTAATCACCAAGACTTCCACCGATTTTCCACTGGAGTTACGGTTGCCATTGCCATGTGCGGATTTTCTAAAATGAATGAATACATCTATCCATTAATAATTTTTATTAATATTTTATTGATGGTCTCTGTGTTCTATCATGCATTCTACTTCCTGAAGATAAAAACATAAGATAGAGTTATTGTCCTCAAGGAGTAATGGGGGATAGAAAGTGAGTTATAAAATATTGTGGTAAACAGATCATTTAGCTCATTTTCCTTTGGGAGTAAAAAACAAAAAAATACATCACGTATCTCTCTGGATTACAGTGCGTGAGCTGAAACATAAAGATCAATAGGCTCTTACCAGGCAAAAGGGGCAGAAAAGAAAAGAGTGGTGGGAAAAAGAGTGGAGCTTATGTGTTGCACAGAAGGAGGAGCAGGGAGGACCAGCGTGGAAGCTTAGGAGAGCTTTATGCAGTGACCACGTGGAATGCAGTTCTGAACAAGGTGAGGAATAAAGAGAGAAAGCAATGCAAAAGCCAGCGCTTGAAAGGCCCTGTATGCCAAGGCAGGGCTTTGACTTTCTCCTCTAGTCAAATGAAAGTTATTTAGTGGAAAGTAAAATAACAAGGTTTGCCCTTTAGAAAAATTCCTCCATATCAATATAAAATAAAGATGGAAGAGTAGCAAAACCGGGAGAAACCTAACTTTGTTTATGACAATACTGACGTTTAAAAGATGAAATGGATAGAAAGCAAGATAGCAGGCAGTGTAAACAAAGTTTATTTAAAAAAAAATGTACGGATGCCAAATTTCAAATTTAAATTATTACATTTTTTGTTAATTTTGGAAAAGGTATAACATATATAAGATAGTATATATAGATCTTGATTGGCATTAATTGGATTAAAATATATGATTATATATGTATGTAAAATGTACATATGAGTTGACATATCCTAGTATTAATATTTTCTTTTAAACTTTTAAGGAAATGTTTCAATATCTGATTCTTCAAATAATGTTTTCTATACAACAAGCAAGTCCATACATTCTTTTAATAAATTAAGTTTAAGGGAATAACTACATACTGAGATTTATGCAAATATACATATGTTTTATGTAAAAATTTGAAAAAAAATAAAAGCAAAAAGGTAGCTTTACTCTTGAAAATTTATTTGGCAAGAAATTAAAAGCCATTGATTATTTTGTGTTGCCTTCACTTTCTAAGGAACTTTAGAATTTTCCCAGGAGGATCTCCATGGTTCCTAAAGGGATCAAATTACATCCTAACCACATGGCTGAGAAAACAAAATTCTTTAGGAATTTAAGGAAGGAAACACCTTGATAGGATAATTTTATCGAGTGAGGGTTTAATTTCCTATTGAATATGAGCAGTATTTAATCAAAGCCTGAGCTGACTGCCATATTTCTTACGTTTTATGATGTGAAAGTCCACTCAAAATAGATTTCTGTTTCTTAGTATATTCTAAGTAACGAAAGTTTTAAATATCTACTAAGACTGTTTTCACAGGTTGATTCAAGTGCAGGAAAGGCAGAAAGAATACCTGAAATAACTAAACTCATAAGCTGACATAAATGATCAGTTTATGTTTTCTGTCTACCAATGAAAGGGAAAGAAGGAGGAAGAGAAAAAGGGCCTTTTCTTTTATCTTTATTTGTAAAGATAGAAGAAAGACTGCTTTAGATAATCCCAGAACCCTGATCAGATTGAGTAGCAGTTGGACTATCTCTCAGTTATCTTTCAATGTCAAACCACTTTCCTTTCTGTCACCTCAGTGTAAGATATACTGGAATAAAATTCCTAGAATGCTCCTAAATGAACATATGGTTGAATGGGCTATACAACAGAGAGGGATCAGATACTAAGCTTTGCACAATTAAGTGTAGGTTTGACTGCTAGGAGTAGTAATTTGCCCTATTTTATGGCAATTATACTTATGAAACTAATTAAAGTAGGAAATTATTCAACATATTTTTGAATGAAGAATGTTCAAGAATCAATCATACAGGGGCTGGAGCAGTGGCTCAGCAGTTACAGTGCTTACCCGGCATGAATGAGTACATGAGTTCAAACCCCAGCACCACATACACAATGAAGTCTCAGAGCAACGAGAGCTATGTGAAAAACTAAATACAATTGATTCTCTCTCTCTCTCTTAAAAAAAAAAAAGAATCAATTACAGTTTTTAAAGATTTCATTTATGTGATGGTAGTATTTTATCACTGTGACAAACACCGAAGAAAAACAATTTAAAGGTGGAAAGATTTTAGCTCCTGCTTTCAGAGGTCTCAGTCCCTGTTCAGCTGGCTCTGTTGACTCAGGGCCTGTGGTAAGACAGAACGTCATGGCAGGAAAGATGTAGTGGAGCAAAGCTGCCCATTTCATGGTGTCCAGGAAGGACAGGGGACAAGATTACAGTCCCCAAGAGTTCACCCGTGAGGACCCATCCCCTTCGATGAGGTTCCACTGCCTGTAGTTCTACAGCCTTTCCGTAATCCACTTAGCCATGGATCCCTCAATGAATATGCCCATTGATGACATCAGAACCTTCATGATCCCATCGCTTCCCAAAGATCCTAACTCTGAGCATAGCTGCACTGGGGACTAAGCCTTCAACACTTGAGTTTTGGTGACATTCCAAATCCAACCATAACAATTTACTAGTGAGAAAATGGACCAATTGTTCTTAGTAGATTTTGTTCTTGTTTTCATTTTTTTTTAAATTTTCCCCACATAAGGAATATATATGATTAACTGATTTTCAAATTCAGTAAGTCAAAGATCAAGGCTCTTCACAAGCATAAAGCATTTCTATTAACAAATAATATATAAGAAATCACCAGAAAACGGGTAAATTTTGAATTGCATAATGCTTTGATTGGTTTTATTGCAATGTATATTCATCTGCCCTAAGCCATTATTTATAATATGCACCATGTTATTATAATGCAAAAATACTATTAATGACTATTTTGATGTTTTAATAATAGTCATGCTTGATCTATGAATCAGTCACACTAACTTCTAATCTGTTCTAGGGTTTTGGCAATGGTTCTTCCCGTCAGATGATAAAAAGTGGTGAGCAATATTCTACTATCAATCTCAACAAAAAGTAAACAGTTTCTTAAGTGCTTCTTTTTTTTTCTGAGGTCCTATAAATACAAGTTTCTTTGCAAGAAAATAAAACATTGCAGTACTCTAACAACGAATATGTTTCAAGAATATCAAGTTTACCTTCCATTGGTCTCTTTCCATGACCTCCTGTATACACAGTAACTTTCATTTAATGCCAAGTCATGCTGCAATCCTTCAAGGATATTTTGAATGGCAATAAAACTGAACATGCGTTAGAACAACAGCCACATAATCCTATTAAAGGAAAGATGAGTGTATAGCTGTGGCCAAACCTGTTCACATACAAGCAATGCAATTACAGCACAACCACTCCCTGGCCAAAAGTAACAGTAACAGGTTATCAAGATCTCAGCATTGGAAACACACACACACACACACACACACAAACACACACACACACAGAGCTCAGTTTATAAAATATTATGTGAAAAGTATCATGAATTTTTCTCTGCTGTCCTTTATAGTTAATTCTGCTGCTAACTTCCTAGAATTTACTATAAGGTCATATAGCTTTGCTTTCAAATACTGTATTTTTATCACCTAACTACATTGGGAAAAACAGCACTTCAAGTGCTTCTCACTTAATTGAAAGCTAATGGCTAGCATTTTCTTGAGTTTTGTTTGTTTAATTTGACAATGGAATATAATAGAATTTTCAGTGAACATCATATTTCAAAAGATGCTACACACTACAAGATTCAACTAATCAAGTAAACCAAATAAAAACCAGAAAAAAACAGATAATCAGAAAATATATTTGAAATATTGTAGAAAATTAATTTTCACATAGATAATAGTCATAATAATATCATCATATGATTGCATCAGCATTGGCATATTCTTCTAGGATTTAAATGATTTGTTTCCTTTTGGGTGCTAGGGTTTGAAGCCAGGGCTAAGTGCATGCAAATCACATGATCTACGACTGAGCTACATCATAGCCATCTATATCAATTACTTTAATGTCATTAAATTGTAAATCTTATTGGCTTCTATTGGAGGTCTAATATTAACACCTATTTTCCTTACATAAATTCTTCAAGTTAAGAAAAAGAAAAGGGTAAGGAAGATGAAAATTGAAATATATTCTTTATTTTTGACAAAATCTAATTTGCAGGATTTTCCTAGTGTGGAATGCAAATGGGTTTCCAGACATTGAAACTCAGAATTGCAATTACCCCAGTCAGTCCCAGGCTTTGTTGGAAGAGGACAGTTCTTCCACGTGACAACAGAGCCTGCCCTGCCAGAGAGCAGACACCACACTTCCTGCAGGGTTCACACCCAAGGGACAGAAAACTGCTGTTGTTTTGGTCATTTTCTAACATCAATTGTGCTCCAAGGAAGGTCTCAAATGAGTCAGAGCAGAGATACACTCTATATATACAATGTATATAAAGCTTCCATTTTGCTTCTGAATATATTTCTCTTGCTGTTATAAGAAATTATTGTAGGTTTAGTGGCTTTAAAATGACAAATTCATTAGTACACAATTCTGGAAATGAGATGTCTCAGTGGACTGAAATCAAAGCTTCTTGGATCTAGCGAACAACCCATTTCCTTTTGAGATTCTAGAAGCTGCCCGTATTCCTTCTTCCCATCGCTCTGACCTCTTTTCCATCTTCAGTCATCTATCCTGACCCTGCTTGTGTTGTCATCTTCAAATCAACATCAAGTCTCCCTGTTATGTAAGGTGACCCATTCATTGGTTCCAGCGTTTAGAACAGGAACATCTTAGGAAGCCATTCATTATTCTGTTTACCACAATTTACTATTCCATTCCCTATCAAAGATTAGCTGTCATATTAAATAGTACCAATATAAACAGGCAAAATATAAATGTTTCAAATTGCATGCAGTTCCCATAATATGATCGAATAAGCAGTGTGAAAATGTACCAATGTCTTTGCAATAAATCCAAAGTTATTTTTATGTCTCAAAGAACTAACGTCAACAAGATAGTCAAATTATCTGTCCTTTGTGAATTCAATAAAGTGAATTAAAATGCAAAATAATGGATTCTCCGGTGCATTTAACTTAAGGTTCTTAACGTTTTCAGTGTTAGCTACAGTCATAATGCTCACATGGAACTGATTCTTCGTCAACTTCATCTGGGAAGTGGGCACGTGAGCAAGAGCTTCCTATCCCTTGAATCAGTAGTTACCTCG
Organism: Aplodontia rufa; assembly: GCA_004027875.1. Lineage (NCBI taxonomy): Eukaryota > Metazoa > Chordata > Mammalia > Rodentia > Aplodontiidae > Aplodontia > Aplodontia rufa. The sequence goes on from PVKS010005949.1 coordinate 80,937, forward strand.
GGAATCTAGGAATAATACTGCTGGAACTCCAACTCCTTCATGTAATTCCATTTTCTCTTTTGGAGGGAGGTGGGGGAGGAAAGAGGGATGTCAATTTTGAAGGAGACAAAAAATTGGCATATATTAAACTTCACCCATATTTCCCACACAGTTCTTGAATTTCAACAGAAGTATAAGATCAAGTACTCAGGACAGCAATCGCTTTTCACTTTCCTTTGTTAATCTAATGCATATTAAAGATGCTGCCTTCTTGAAGAACTTTGGGGTGAAAGGGCATGGCAGGGGTAAGCTACTCAGCTCATGGTAGTCAGGAAAGCAGAGAGAGGAGCGGGGTGTGGAAGAAGGAGCCAATCACAGGAAATATCTTTCCAGGGCATGGCCCCACTGATCTAATTCCTTCAACTAGGCCCTACCTCCTATAGTTCCCATCAACTCCCAGGAGTCCTTTCAAATTACTAATCCACCAAGTGGATTAATCCACCATCAAGATCAGAATCCACATGATATAATCATTTCCCAGATCCCCACCTTTGAACATCACTGTACTGGGGACAAAAACTTTAACACATGGCCTTTTTGGGGAAAACTTCATACACAAACTGTAAAACCACCTGCTTTATCTGAAAGCAATATAGCTTCTTCTCCTCTCCTTCCTCCTCCTCCTCCTTCCTCCTCC